>BLSH010282580.1:3709704-3728821 GCA_018402905.1 Glandirana rugosa | reverse complement strand
CACATGAGCCGAAAATCGGACGATGCCTTGTCGACAGAAAAGAGTTTTCAGGTTTGCTCATACAACTTCTGTTGGACGATAATTCAAAATCAGCTGTCGAATGGAGCGTACTAACGGTTGGATAATTGTATGACAGGCTGTCCTACGACAGTTTTCGGCCGATAATTGTACCGCGTGTACGGGCCATTAGTCCTTAAGGTTCAATATTGGGTTGGCCCACCCTTTGCAGCTATAACAGCTTCAACTCTTCTGGGAAGGCTGTCCACAAGGTTTAGGAGTGTCTATGGGAATGTTTGACCATTCTTCCAGAAGTGCATTTGTGAGGTCAGGCATTGATGTTGGATGAGAAGGCCTGGCTCGCAGTCTCTGCTCTAATTCATCCCAAAGGTGTTCTATCGGGTTGAAGGTCAGGTCTCTGAGCAGGCCAGTCAGGTTCCACCACCCCAAACTCCCTCATCCATGTCTTTATGGACCTTGCATACTGACCTCACAAATGCACTTCTGGAAGAATGGTCAAACATTCCCATAGACACTCCTAAACCTTGTGGACAGCCTTCCCAGAAGAGTTGAAGCTGTCATAGCTGCAAAGGGTGGGCCAACTCAATGTTGAACCCTACGGACTAAGACTGGGATGCCATGTGTGTGTGTGTAAAGGCAGGTGTCCCAATACTTTTGGTAATATAGTTTATGTATACTTACCTACTCCCTGGACGCTCCAGGCTGGTCAAGTGATCTCCACAGAACTGGTTTCAGGGGAGAGGACAGATTGCTGACAATGGCTGGAATGCCTGGACGGTGACATCTCCCATAGGATTTACTACGGGGCATCTGTTGTCAGCTGTCTCCCCTATGCCCTATAGCTGGCACGTGACCGGACCGGAGCACCCAGGGAAAAAGGTAAGTATACACATCTTTCCTGTAGGCTTCATTCACATCCGAGCATATTGATTCACTGGCATTTTTCAGTGTTTTTTAAGCGTTTTTTGCAGCTTTTTGCAAGCTTTTTATAAAGCGTTTTAGAAGTGAATTACAAGTGTTTTACAGCTTCAGGCGTTTTTGTTTAGCCAATAGAAAGCACTAGGGGGAGGAGAAGGAGAGGAAATTAGGGGTGGAGAGCTGATATTTGAGAGTTTTTCGAGTGTTTTTCTGCTCAAATCAGGCATTTCTATTGAAGTTTATGGGGCCAAAAAACGCCTGTTATCTGCCAAAAAGAAGCTCATGTACTTTTTTGATCTTCAGGAGTTTTGCTTCAAGTGTCAGAATGCTCAGATGTGAACAGGGGCCATTGAAATGAATGGGGTTTTGCTTGTTGGGCGTTTTGGAACTTCAGAGCTGAGCGTTTTACAAGCTGAAAAAGGCTCAGGTGTGAACGGGGCCTTACAGGGTAGTTAGTATAGGCGTTAGAATGTGGGTGGGAGCAGGTTTAAGACCAGACTTCTACTTTAAGTGTTACTAAACCCAGGACCCTGCATTCACTATATCTGGTCTCTCGCAGTACACAGAACATGGAAATCCAATTATTTTAGTAAATATAAACTTCTAAATACCCTTTCGATTCAGAAGTATATAGCAGTCTTGTGACTTCTATCAGTGTCTGGTTAAAACTTGTAAGAGGAATTTTCATTCTCCTCTGACTGTTGTATGAGACTGCAGGAACCCTGACTTTCTGTCTGAACAGTGCTGAAACCCTTCTACCAAACCGAGCATGTGCAGCTCCCTAAGGCTCCGTTCTATCAGCACATGGATTGGGGACAGTAAAAGAAAGAAAAGATCAGGGAAGACAGGATCAAATAGCCTTTTTGTACTCAATGTGGATTAACCCCTTAGGATCCACAGTGAGTATAACAAGCATGCTTTACTGCATATACACACTGATTTTAGATGTTTAGTAACACTTTAAATCATCAAATCTGTGAATAGTATTTATTACCTGTGGTTTCCAAGCTAGACCAATATAAGTATGCAATAAAGATCATGCCTGGAGTTCAGCTTTACCTGCAGTAGAGAAAAATAGGATATTATGACTTACCGTAAAATCCTTTTCTCTGAGTTCATTGACGGATGCAGCCTCTAATCTTGACATGTGGGGTTTATGCAACTTTCACTAGGAGTGGACTAGGCAGAAAGTAGTTCAGCTCAAAGCAGACACAGCCCCACCCAGGGAGCAGTCCTCATTTGGCATAACCCCTCCAGCCCTGTTCAGCAACTCAGCTCGTAGCAAGCAGTACAAACTCAACAGAAGAGGGGTGGGTGCTGCGTCCGTCAATGAACCCAGAGAAAAGGATTTTATGGTAAGTCAAAAAATCCTATTTTCTCAATCATTCATTGACGGATGCAGCCTCTAATCTTGACCTGTAGGGTCCCAAAGCAGTGTCACAACGAGGGGTGGGCAACAAGAACAACCGTACCCAACAAAAGAGTTCTCCGGGAGGTGCCAGACGTGCCTCACACCACCGCCTGCAAAACTTTACGCCCAAAAGCAGCATCAGAAAACGCTGCAACATCAACTCTGTAAAACTTGGAAAAAGTGTGCACCAAGGTCCAAGTGGCCGCCTTGCACACCTGAGAAACAGACACCAGGTGTTGGAAAGCGCAGGAAGTACTAATCGCCCTGGTAGAGTGAGCCATAACCGGAAAGGGGGGCTCCTGGCCCCGAATAGCGTACGCACGGGTCACTGTCTGTCGTATCCAGCGGGAGATGGTAGCCGACATCCACCGCAACAAAAAGCGCATCGGACCTCCGAAACGAGGCCATGGCTGCGAGTTACACCCGCAGAGCCCTAACCACATCCAAGGAATGCAAGGCAATCTCCTCAGGATGAGACGGGCGCGGACACAGCGAAGGTAGGAAAATGTCCTCATTGATGTGAAAGAGACCACCTTCGGTAAGAAGGAGGGAGAGGGGCACAAAACCGCCTTGTCCCTATGTAGGACCAAGTACGGGGACCTACAGGACAGAGCCTCCAGCTCAGACACCCGCCTAGCGGATGATATCGCCACCAGAAAGGCCACTTTCTGTGAGAGCAGTTGCAGGGAAATTTCCCTGATATTTTCGAAAGGCGGCTTCTGGAGCACAGAAAGGACCAGATTAAGGTCCCAAGGCGCCAAATGCAACCGTACCTGGGGAGAGACATGACGAACCCCCTGGACAAAGGTACAGATCAGGGAATGCATCGCCAAGGGATGCTGAAAAAGAATCGCCAGGGCCCCTTAAGTGTGCTCAACGCCAACCTGTGATCTAGGCCTTGCTGAAGGAAGGCCCGCACCCGAGCCACTGAGAAAGAACGGGGGTTCCAACCTCCCGTCTTGCACCAGGCAATGTAAGCCTTCCAAGTGCGGTGATAGATGTTCCGCGAAGTGGCCTTACGTGCCTTGAGCATAGTGGGAGTGACAGACTCAGAGAGTCCCCTATATTTTAACACCTGGGATTCAATAGCCAGGCCGTTAAAGCCAGCGAGGGTAAAGCAGGGTGCAAGAAGGGTCCCTGTGAGAGTAGGTCCTCGCGAAGCGGGAGCCGCCAGGGAACATCGACCACCATCCGCACAAAGTCGGCGTACCAAGGACGCCGAGGCCAATCTGGCGCTACCAGAATGGTTAGGATCCCTTCCGCCTCTATCCTGCGCAGCAGGCGCGGGAGTAACGGAAGTGGAGGGAAGGCATAGAGCAGCCGATACCGAGACCATGAGGGCATCCGCCGCGTCTGCCAGTGGATCCCTTGTTCTGCTCACGAAGGCCTACACCTTCCGATTGAGCCGGGACGCCAGTAGGTCCACGTCTGGCATGCCCCACTTTAGACAAATTTTGGCGGAACACCTCCGGATGCAGGGACCACTCTCCCTGATCCAGCCTCTGGCGACTGAGATAGTCCGCCTGCCAATTCTCAACGCCCGGGATGTGAACGGCGGAGATTGCCGGCACATGAAGCTCTGCCCACTGAATGTGGGCCACTTCCGACACCGCTGTCGTGCTTCTCGTTCCACCCTGATGGTTCACGTAAGCCACAGCTGCAGCGTTGTCTGACTGGACCCGAATAGGACGCCCGTGCAACCTCCCCGACCAGTGGGAGAGGCAAAGCCTGATCGCTCGCAGTTCCAGCACGTTGATCGGGAGATGGGATTCTACCGGAGACCAGCAGCCCTGGGTCGACAGCCTCCCCAGGACCCCTCCCCAGCCGTATAGGCTGGCATCTTTCGTAATCACCGTCCATTCCACAGGAAGAAACTACTTCCCCAGCTCCAAGGCCGGGACCCGTAGCCACCAGGTGAGGGAACCTCGAGTCCGGTGATCCAAACTGATCACCCGATCCAGGGATAGCGGAGCCTTGTCCCACTGCAGCAGGATTGGTGTGACTCTACTGCAAAATCTAAGAGAACCACTGCTGGGACAGCAGGGCCCGCACCGCCACCTGGGGCGTTAAGACCTTGGCAGCAGGGAGAAACACCTTCGCTCGCTCCGTGTCCAGGACCAAGCCCAGGTATTCCAACCAGCGTGACAGAGTCAGAACCGACTTCAGAAGGTTGATCACCTAGCCAAGGTCCTGCAGGAAACCAAGGGTGATGTCCACACTGTCTGTCAGGGCTGAGGCTGACTCCGCCCGCAGGAGGAGGTCGTCGAAATACGCCACTACTGCTAAGCCCCTCTTTTGCAGCAGAGCCAGTACTGGGGCCAGAAGCTTGGTTAAAACCCGTGGGACTGAGGCCAGACCAAGCGGAAGGGCCACAAACTGGTAGTGGAGATCCCCCACCGCAAAGTGCAGGAAGCGCTGGTGGTGCACGCATATGGGCACATGTAAATGCGCGTTCTTGATGTCCAGGGAGGCTAAGAAGTCTCCCTGACGAAGAGCCGCCACCACAGAGCGGACAGATTCCATTCTGAATTTCCGCGCCCTCACAAAGAAGTTATGGGCCTTCAGGTCCAGGACATGCCTGACCCCATCTTTTTTCGGAACTACGAAAAGATTGGAATAAAAAAACGCGGAAAAGTTCCCCAGAGGGGACCGGAACAATCACCCCCTGATGGCGCAGAAAGTGCACGGCCTGCCATCGTCCTGGGGGAAGCCTCAGATTGGAGGCGAAGAACCGGTCCGGGAGCTGGGTACGGAACTCTATCTTGTACGCGCACAAAACCACCTTGCGCACCCAGAGATCCGAGATGCACTGGGTCCACCGGTCCGCGAACCGCAAGAGCCGCCCCCCCCACCCGAACCGTGGGTGGGGGCAACCCATCATGCGGAGGAGGACTTCTCCTCCACCTTTTCGGCCTTACGCTGCCAAGGACGCTTCTGGACCCCCGCGGGGGCCTTGGCGAGCTGAGAGACCTTTGTTCAAGGCACGTGGTTTTGAGTAGAGAAGAAAGGGCCCGCCCTGCGCCGGGGCTCCTTGCCCAGAAGGAATGTACTGTACCCCCCAGTGTAATCCTTGATGATCTCATCGAGGGAAGCCCCAAAGAGGCGACCCTCTTCAAAAGGCAGGTCCGTCAGGCCCTTCTTTGATGCCTGGTCTCCTGACCAGCATCTAAGCCATAGCAGACTTCTGATGATGATTGCAAACATGGACAGTTTGGACAGCATGGGGGCCATGTCGAGGGCCACATCACAGAGGTACTTAAGGCCCTGGATCAGCTTGTCCGCCATCTGCACAGGTTCCGGAGGGGCCTGGAGAGTCACCAAAGCCTGGTGCACAATGGCCGCCCATTCCGTAAGCGCCTGTGCCACCAGCGCAGACGCCAGCGCCGGCCGCATAGCCGACCCTGCGACCAGGAACATAGCCTTAGACACCGCCTCAATTCTCCTGTCGGCCGGGTCTTTGAATGATGGATAACCCTCCATCGGAATAGTGGTCGCTTTGTTCAGACGAGCCACCGTAGGGGACTTCCACTTCTGCAACAGGGTATCCTCAAAGGGATAACGCACAGAAAAACATTTAGGCATGGCGAATGAACCCTGAGGGCATTGCCACTCCTTTCAAACAAAGTGATCAAAGTACGACAAATAAGGGAACGCCTTAGGCGTCCGGGCAGGCTTATGCAACCCAAAAGCGTACGGCGCCCCCTGTGTCGCAGCCGGGCCCAGCTTCAGCGTCTCATGAACTGCTGAGACCAAAGAGCCCACCAGAGCCCGTTCACGAGCCGCGGTGGCCCCTGAGGGCTCCTCCTCTTCATCAGAGGGGTCCCCGAGCTCACCTTCCGACAGTTCCAGGGGGTTCCCCGACACCGCGGAGCCCCCCTCCGGCTCCGAGTCCTCACCAGAGGACGGAGGAGGGGGTGGCCGTTTGCTCGCCATCCCCGGTCACGGATAAGCACTACCCGGGAGAAGAATCCCTCCAGGATGGCCGTCAAACTGTGCAGCGGAACCACAGGTCCCAGCGCTCCCTGGTCCCCACCGGAGACCCCTGGCTGGGAAGCACCTGCTTCAGCCGCCATTGCCCGCACCCCGGAAGACACCCACCGGACTGTGTGTCCCACACCGCCCCTCAGCCACCACACTAGGGCCCCAGAGGCTCCCAGGAGGACTCACCCCACCGCCCCAGGTGCTGCTGCTAGGGTTGCTGTAGCTGCCTGTATCTGCCACTGCCGCTGCTCTGCGATCCCCACGTGTCAGGAGAGGCTCTTCCGGCCTGTATCCAGCACCAAGAGAGACATGGCCGCCCACCCAGCCAGCGAATCTAAAGCCAGGATACGGCGGACCACACAAACATGGCCGCCGTAGGCACTAGAGGCTGAACACAGCGGCTGGCTACCGCAAAATGGCAGCCATTACATACACACAGCTGGCTACGGAAAAATGACGGCCGTGTATAACACATGGCCGGCTTCGGGTAAAGGGCGACCGTTCACACATGCGGCCGGATACAGGCAAATGGCGGTCACGACCCACAGGCCGATCGCCCGCAGCCCATCTAGGGGCACACAGCCAGGCAGGGGGGGGGGCAAAACTGGAGGATAGGTAGGACACCTATACCGCGGAAAGGGGGACACCACTAGGGTTGCCACATCATCCCTTTAATCCAGGACACATATGAATTACACAGGATCTGTGGCTGATTAAGGTGGTAATTAATCTCACTTGGTGCCTTATCTGCATTAAATCAGCCTCAGAACCTGTGTAATTCATATGTCCTGGATTAAAGGGATGATGTGGCAACCCTAGACACCACCCGCCACCCCCCTTTCCCCCCCCAGGGGGGGGGGGTACTCACCACTCTGGACGGGCGCAGCGGGTAGCCACCCGAAGCAGACCGTGACACGGACACCGGGGGCCTGGTCCTGGGTGTGCTGGCAGGACGTTTAACCCACTGGCCGCCTCGCACGGAACGAGGCCTGATGCGGCCGACCCCGCGTACAGCTAAGGGTCGGCTCACATCCGCCGGCCGCGCTGGGGAGACTCCCTGGATCTAGGATATCCAGCCTGTCCCCCAGCCGGCTACTTGATTGTAATCTTCATCAGAATTCTTGAAAAAAGAAAAAATTAAAAAAAGAATGGAGAACCGCAGATCCCAGCAGGGAGCCAGGTAGGGTTGCCACATCATCCCTTTAATCCAGGACACATATGAATTACACAGGTTCTGAGGCTAATTTAATGCAGATGAGGCACCAAGTGAGTTTAATTACCACATTAATCAGCCTCAGAACCTGTGTAATTCATATGTGTCCTGGATTAAAGGGATGAGATGGCAACCCTAGAGCCAGGTCCTACTCCTTGCACTAGCCAGAAAAAAACTGAGTTGCTGAGCAGGGCTGGAGGGGTTATGCCAAGTGAGGACTGCCCCCTGGGAGGGGCTGTGTCTGCTTTGAGCTGAACTTCGTTCTGCCTAGTCCACTCCTAGTGAAAGGTGCATAAACCCCACATGTCAATATTAGAGGCTGCGTCCGTCAATGAACAATTGAGAAACCAAGTTTCCAGGCTGGATGTGCTGTCCGGCAGGTCTGTTAAATCTCAGGACTGGATGGACAGTATACATTCTTTGGCAGGTAAATAACGCTCCTATATGCATTTCACATGGGCTTATAACTGTTTTGTTAAAAAGAGAAGTCTTTTTTTTGGGGGGGAATCATACTTGCCTAGGTGAATGCAGCATCGGTCTGATGCTGCATATGTCCCCCGCCGGCTCTAAGACTGAGAACTGAGCGATCAAACACCGCTGATTGCTCGGTTCTCAGGGCTCCCTGAGCAGAGAGCTGGTGACTGTCAATAACCGCCTCTCTGCTCTGCCCCCCAAATGCTCACTGGATTGCTGGGCTGTGGAGGGGGCGGGAGCGGCCGGCTCAGTCTCTCAGCAGCTCTCTGGGAGGCTGAGCCGGGCGTCGGTCCAGGAACGTGGGCGGATCCCGGCCATATGGTTGTAATCTTTCCCCAGTCTGGGACGGCTCTGTGACATCAGCAGACAGTGGACATCAACCTGATGTCTGCTGAAAACGGGTCACAGGAGTGCAGAACGAAATCCACAGGAGAAGTACAGCCAAGTGAACTTTGGTTGTACTTCACCTTTAAATCTAAACTCTGGGTTCAGCAAATATTATCTAAATACAAGATTCCTGCGTATTCTTCCTTGAATCTTGGTGTGCTTTGTGTATTTCTTCCAGATCTGTGCAGTAATTCAGTGTGAGACTTTACTTTTGTATGGGAGCTTCCTGTAATAAAGACCGGTTACTGCTGCTCCCTCTCCTTGTGCAGGGTGACTGGTCTTGTCTCCGCCTCCTTCTGTTGTTTTCTGCAGGACGTCTGTAGTGGGTGGAGCCTGCTAGGCCCGTGATGATGTCACGGCTAATTTTACAAGGCAATATCTGGGTTTCCAAAGGCATCTGGTGCTTACAAAGTGGATTTATATCATTTGTGGCTATTAGATTTAAATAGATTTAAAAGAAAGTGCTTGTGTTTGAGTTCATCTTTAACCACTTCCCGGGCGGCCCGGCTGCGTGAAACAAGGTACCTGAATGTTGTTTTGCCTGCCGGGACTGGGGGCGCACACCGCCGGAGACCTGCTCCCACTGTGATTGGATACAGTGGGAGCCAATCAGCGGGTCCGGAGACAGCAATGGCCATCGGCCCCTCACAATCGTTCGTTGGAGAGGCAGAACGGCAGTCTGCCTATGTAAAGAAGGCAGACCGTTGTTCTGTCACTGTTCCTGCTAATCAGGAACACAGATGTCTCTCTTCCTCCAGTCAGTCCATCCTCCACATAGTTAGAAAGCACTCCCTAGGAGCACACTTAACTCTATGATCACCGCTAATGTTAACCCCTTCCCTGCCAGTGTCATTAGTACAGTGACAGTGCATTTTTTAGCACTGATCTCCTAAGAAGTGTCACTTAATGTCTGATTTGTCCACCACAATGTCACGGTCCCGCTAAAAATCGCTGATCGCCGCCATAACTAGTAAAAAAAAAAAAAAAAAAAGCCATAAAAATATCTCATAGATTGTAGATGTGATAACTTTTGCGCAAATCAATCAATATATGCTTATTGGGATTTTTTTCTACCAAAAATATGTAGCAGAATACATATTGGCCTAAATTGATGAATACATTTGAATTTTTACATTTTTTTTTATTAAATATATTTTATAGCAGAAAGTAAAAAATATTTTTTTTTTCAAAATTGTCGCTCTTTTTTTGTTTATAGCGCAAAAAATAAAAACCGCAGAGGGGATCAAATACCACCAAAAGAAAGCTCTATAAGGGACATCAAATTTTGTTTGCACGACCGCGCAATTGTCAGTTAAAGTAACACAGTGCTGTATCGCAAAAAAATGGCCTGGTCATTAAGGGGGGTAAAACCTTCCAGGGCTGAAGTGGTTAAAGAAGCGGCGCAATCATGGTTGCTAACTTCATTCTATCCTGCGATTCCCCAGAGCAAGCCATTCAGCCAGTCACTCCTGAATGAAAGGTTTTCAGCCCTCCTCTGTACCGCGGCCACTATATACAAGATAATGGAGCGGAGCTACTATTCCAACTATATTTATAATTCCAGTGGGACCATTTATAGACTCGAACCGCTCAACTCTCTTTCTTAAAACACTTTTTCATCTCAGGAATCCAAAGCTAATAGTAAGAAGCGCAGCAGAGGCCGTCACTAAAATGTCATAACATTTGCTTTCTACTATGCCAGTGCCAGACGCCGGGATGACATTTCATTATTTGCCTTCTCCAGATTTGCAGGCCTATTTAGAGCTCGGAGTTCATAGAGGACATTACTCCCAGCATTCCCAATGGACAGAAAATGACACCTCATCTCTATCTCCAATTTGCTGACAGGCTTGATATAGTAAAGTAGAGTGAAATCATCAACTCTGCAATAAGTATTTATTACCTGGGATTTCTTACAGTGTTAAAGTGTTACTAAACCCTGGACCCTGCATTCACTATATCTGGTCTCCCACAGTACACAGAACATGGAAATGCAATCATTTTACTAACTATAAACTGCTAAATACCTCTTCTTATCAGCAGTATAAAGCAGTCTTGTGACTTCTATCAGTGTCTGGTTAAAGCTTGTAGGAGGAGTTTTCATTCTCCTGTGACTGTCCTATGAGGATGCAGAACCCCTGACCCTCTGTCTGGCCAGTGCTGATTGGCCCTGTGCTGATCACATGCACTCTCCCAAGAAAAAAAGAACTCTTTAAATATATACTGCTAAATATCTTTTCTCATCAGCAATATATAGCAGTCTTGTGACCTCTATCAGTGTCTGGTTAAAGCTTGTAGGAGGAGTTTTCACTCTACTCTGACTGTCCTATGAGGCTGCAGGACCCCCGATCCTCTGTCTGGACAGTGCTGATTGGCCCTATGCTGATCACATGCACTCTTCCAAGAAAAAAAGAAATCTTTAAATATATACTGCTAAATATCTCTTCTTGTCAGCAGTATATAGCAGTCTTGTGACCACTATCAGTGTCTGGTTAAAGCTTGTAGGAGGAGTTTTCATTCTCATCCGATTGTCCTATGAGGCTGCAGGAATCAGGGTTGCCACATCATCCCTTTAATCCAGGACACATATTAATTACACAGCTTTCTGTGGCTGATTAAGGTGGTAATAAAACTCACTTGGTTCCTCATCTGCATTAAATCAGCCTCAAAACCTGTGTAATTCATATGTGTCCTGGGTTAAAGGGATGATGTGGCAACCTTATGCAGGACCCCTGACCTTCTGTCTGGACAGTGCTGATTGGCCCTGTGCTGATTACATGCACCCTACCAAGAAAAATAAAACTCTCTAGCAATACACACCAAACTGAGCATGTGCAGCTTGTCTCCTAGCCTCTGTTCTATCAGGAGGTGGATTGTAGACAGTGGAAGGAGATGAATGGAGAAGACAGGATCAAACAGCCTTTTTGCACAGTGCAGAGGATTAACCCCTTGGGTTCCACAGTGAGTATAACAAGCATGCTTTACTGCATATACAGGCTGATTGTACTGTTAAATATTTAGTAACACTTTAAAGGGGTCAGGAGTCCTGCAGCCTCATTGAACAGTCAGAGGAGAATGAAAACTCCTCCTACAAGCTTTAACCAGACATTGATTGAAGTCACACGACTGCTATATACTGCTGATGAGAAAAGGTATTTAGCAGTTTATATTTACTAAAAAAATTGCATTCCCATGTTCTGTGTACTGTGGGAGACCAGATATAATGAATGCAGGGTCCTGGGTTTAGTAACACTTTAAGATTTAACAAACTGAAGCTGAACTGCAGCTAATACTTCATAAGCAGTTACAGCATTAGCTTTGTTCCTTTTGGGATAAAGGATTTACATGAATAAAAGCTGATCATTGTAAGCACCCCTGTCAGTGGTAAATGGTTTGCCCCATCCCCCTAACTACTAAATCTGCAGGACAGCTCGTTCTGTTGAAAAACAACAGATTTACTGGCAGCAGGATCACCAGGTGAAAATAAAGTGGAAAAAAGCCTAAAGGCCGGTTCACACCTAGGCGATCCTAGTCGATTTGCGATCCGACTTGTATCGCCCCAATTCGCCTCAAATCGTCTGACATCAGAAATCCCATTGGAATAAATGGAGCTGTCTTAATATGCGCTACTTAATAAGCTGCACGAGTAATCGTATTAAAATCGTGATCTCGATTCCAACCCCCCCCCCCCCCCCGAGATTTCCATCACATATTACCACGATTTCCAGTGCAGTTAATGGACTCCAACTTGCAGGGTGACTCAGCACGACTTGACTGTGTCAATGCAAGTCGCCAGAAGTCTCCCCAGGAATCTTTTTCTAAAGTCGGAGTGACTTGAGTCTCTATCTGGGCACACTGCCAAGTCTGGGCAGAGAGCCAAGTCAAGTTGATAAAAGAAGTAAAAAGATATTATGTTTCAAATGATCAAAGGGTTGAACTCCCATTTAAAGACTAAATCTTTTCTGACATTTGCTGCTTACAAGTAAAAATCCCGTATTTTCTGCTAGAAAATGACTTAGAACCCCCAAACATTATATATATATTTTTTAGCAGAGACCCTAGAGAATAAGATGACGGTTGTTGCAATATTTTATGTCCCGTGGTATTTGCGCAGCGGTCTTTCAAACACAATTTTTTTGGAAAAAGGACCCTTTAAAAAAAACAAAACAAAAAAAAAAAACTAAACAGTGCTGTTAGCCTCTTTTTTTGTATATGTAAGGTGTTACGCCGTGAGAATCGTGATCTTTATTCTAAGCAAAAAAAATTGTGATTCTCATTTTGGCCAAAATCATGCAGCTCTAGATGGAATCAATGCATAGTTGGCCACAGATAGGGCAATATTGCCCTGAGATATCTGTCTCATCACATTGGATACAAGCAGGGCCGGCTCTACCACTAGGCGGAGTAGGTGGCCGCCTAGGGCGCACTGCCGCCCAGGGCGCCCAGCCCCTGTCCATATAGTACCCCAGCCTGTCGATATAGTACCGTAGCCTGTCCATATACTACCCCAGCCTGCCCATATACTACCCCAGCCTGCCCATATACTACCCCAGCCTGCCCATATACTATGCCAGCTGGTCCATATACTACCATAGCCTGTCCTTATATTACCCCAGCCTGTCCATATACTACCCCAGCCTGCCCATATACTACCCCAGCCTGCCCCTATACTACCCCAGCCTGCCCATATACAATTCCAGCTGGTCCATATACTACCGTAGCCTGTCCATATACCTGCGGACCACGGCTGGCATGAGGAAGCAAGTCGGTGCCACCATTATTTGTCTTTTAGGCCGGGTCCAGAGGCACAAGTGTGGACCTGTGGACTACGACTAAAGAAATAGGTAGAGAGTCGCTGCAAAAATCTCCACCTCCATCGTATACATGGACAGGGCAAAGGGGGTGGAGTCAGGGGCAGAGCCAAAGTGGACGGCAGCAAAATTAGGTTTTGCCCAGGGTGTCAAAATTCCTTGCACCAGCCCTGGATACAAGAGAGGGAAGTATGAACAGTAAACCTGTTTGCTGCATGCAGCTGGAGAGTGGAGCCTGCCGTCCAAGACTGCAGCAGAAGCAAAATCTGGGCAAAATACAAAAAAGTTCTATTTTGGCCAGGGCTGGTGCAAGGATTTTTGACACCCTAGGCAAAACCTCATCTTGCCGCCCCCCTCCCCCTTTGGCTCTGCCCCTGACTCCAGCCCCTTTGCCCTGTCAATTTATACGATGGAGGTGGCGGAGGTAGAGTTTTTTGCAGAGCCTCTCTACCCATTTCTTTAGCCGTGGTCCACAGGCCTGCACCTGTGCCCCTGGATCCGCCTCATTTTACCGCCCTGGGGTGCTGTCAGCCGCGGCTCTCCAGTGACATGAGTGATTGATGCAGAGCAGTGATGGATCAACAGAGGATGGGCGCCCCTGGTGGTAGTGGCGCCCTAGGCGGCCGCCTACTCTGCCTAGTGGTACAGCCGGCCCTGATTTTGGCATATGAGCTTTTAGTCAACATTGGCAGCAGAATCGCCCACCGATGAGAAGCAGATATTGCACTCTTCCTCCTGTCTTTATAATTGGCAGGATTATTACTACTACTACCATACAATATATAAACACATAAAATGAAAACTGCAATTCCCACATCAAGCTATTAAAAAACACTTTACCGTTTTTATTTTGCAGACAGGAGTCAGCAAAAAAATGCAATTACTATAATTTGCACATCTTCTTTTCCAGATTGGGGGATCTGAACATTTTTTTTTTTTAATAAAATGTCCTTTTTAAATAAAGGAACTCAGAATTACCTAAACCGAAGGGCACAAAAAAAAAGAAGCCAAAACCCGTTTCATCTATACATTGCTTGTCTTTCAGCATATACGCTCGGCTACCATGATATATGTATTTATGATGATTTTGTCTTTGATTCCCGCTGGCTCTCACACCAGGCTGCCTCATTTATCATTTACTGACGTAGTTTACGTTAAAGGAAAACTAATAAGAATGCACAAGCGCTTCCTCCTAGGAGATGTTTTGATGTTTCCACAAGGCTGAAGGAAGGTTCTGCTATTTCTGAGATCAGACGTCCAGAACAGCTTTATGGATCAAAGGGGTTGTGAGCTTAAAGCCCAACTCCAGCAATTAGACACAGTCTACCCTTGCAGTTGGGCCACCTGTACTGCAAGGGTTAACTGATTGATTGGTCTGAGGGTGCAGGAAGAAGGAGTAAAGCCTCGTACACACGGGACGACGATCGTATACAACAGGTCGTACGAACGACCGTTGTATGCGAAATCAATCGTTCGTATGTGCGATTAGAACAGAAGACATACGATGGTCGTACAACGGGAGTTGTATGAGAAAACTAGAAAACTTGGTCGTACCAACAAGCGCTCATACGACCGTTGTATCGTGTGTACAGAGCAGTTGGTACAACAAAGTTGTATTGTGCAAAACACGCATGCTCCAAAGTCAGAACGGCCGGGTGCTAATTACATGCACCTGAATGTTCTTTCTGCGGTCGTACGATCGTGTAGTGCAGTCAGTATGCAAGTTACATTATCCAACATACGATTTGAGACGATCGTAAGTATGATCGTTGTCCTGTGTGTACGAGGCTTTAGGGTCATTTCACACATACGGACCATTCATCAGTTCATCAGTTCCGTCACATCAAAACGGATGAAGTATTCATCCGTTTTTCATCCGTTTTTTTCATCTGTGGTCATCAGTTTTTCATCAGTTTTTTTTTACATCCACTACCAATGCAAAAACGGATGAAAAACTGACCGTTCGTCCGTTTCCATCCGTTTTCCGTCTGATAGGTTTTTTTTTTGACGGATGGAAAATAGGACTTTCCTCCGTTCAAAAAAACAGATGTTGACGGAAGCGGATGAAAACGGATGCAAATGAATGACCATCAGTTGTCATCCGTTTTTCCATAGAGTTGCATTGATGTCCGTTTTTCATCCGTCAACGGATGGATGAAAAAAACGGACAAACGGTCTGGATGTGTGAAAGGGGCCTGAAGCCTCGTACACACGCCCAGATTGTTGGCCAACTTTTGTCCAAATTGGCTGTTGGCGGTTGTGTCTGGCGTACTGATGGTAGTCAAGTAATCGGCCAACAAAGCTGAACGTAGTGACGTGTTACGAGCGTATAGCGAGGAAGTTCAGGTGAATGTGATTTGTGAATTAGGAATACAGGTTTACGCAACCGAACACTTCCTGGTTTCCGAGTTTACGTGTTTGCACTTCCAACTTTTTGTTGGCCAACTGTACCCACGAGCCAACAATTGGCCAATGCCTTGTTGGCTAACAAAAGTTTTCTAGTCTTGTCAGCCAACTTCTGTTGACCATAGGGTTGCCACATCATCCCTTTAATCCAGGACACATATGGATTACACAGGTTGCTCGGCTAATTGAATGCAGATAAGGCACCAAGTGAGTTTAATCACCACCTTAATCAGCCACAGAACCTGTGTAATTCATATGTGTCCTGGATTAAAGGGATGATGTGGCAACCCTAGTTGACCAACAATTGGAAATTGTCTGTTGGATCGTGCGTACTAACGGTCAAATTATCGGCCAACAGGCTGTTGGACAACCGTTGTTGGCCAATTGTTGTACCGTGTGCCTTAATGCCCTCTTCACATTTGTGTGACTTGTCATGCGACTTTGGGGTCCAACCCATGTTTCCAAATGATAACAGTTCATATCTGCGCGACTTCAAACTAGACCTCAATGTAAACCCTCATAAGTCACATGAAAGTCGTACCTGCATGATGCAGATGCTATTTGGGTGTGACTTGTGAATGCTGGCAATGGAAATAAAAACGGCATGGGGTCCCCCCTAATGCATACAAGGCCCTCTGGGCTACTGATCTACATGCAGGATGCCGGACGCATGGATTCCAATGGGGGGGGGTTTGAAGCACATGAAGAGCCTGAGGCTCTAATAGGCTTCAAAAAAGGATGGGTTCGGAGCCCACCCAGTTGTGTGACAATAGCGAATGAATATTCGCTATTGTAACAGTGATTCTCCACCAATCAAGAAGCGGGTCATGAGACCCATCACCTGATTGGCCGAAAGGAGATCCAATTGGATTGGCTGTCAGGAGGAGGAGGGAGGAGACGCTGGGGAACCGAGACAGCAGCCGCCTGTATCGCTGCCAGCAAGATGGAGTTAGTGCGGGGCCCTGACTGATGGACAGGGGGAGGTGCCACCGGTGACCCGACCAGGTGGATTGTTTGACCCCCCAAAAAAACCCACCAGCCACCACTGTACCAAACCCTTATCCAAGCATACCGCCCGGCAGGCCAGGTAAGGGTGGGGGGGAACGATTGAGCACCTCCCCCTCCTGAACCATACCAGGTCACATGCCCTCAACATGGGGGGGTGCTTTGGGCCAGGGGCCAACAAGCACCTTATGGGGAATGATCAATTTGGCTATGATTGACAGTGCTGGGAGCCAATGGCTAGCGACACCCCAGCAAAGCCAGTGAGACAAGGAAGTGAGGGGGGGAGAAGAGCTGCAGACCTGCACAGTGCTGGATTGCATGAGGGCTCAGGTAAGTATAAGGGGGGGGGGGGGGCGAGAAGCAAAAATCAATACCTAAACATTTTTTACCTTAATGCAAGGAATGTATTATGGTAAAAAAAAGTTTTAGGCCTCATACACACGGGCGTATTGAAAAATGAACAGTAACGTCAAGCGCAATTTTATCAGTGTTATGCATTGATGTCAATGCACGTTTTTCTGCGGCGTTTCTCTGCCTCTACACAAAATCCGTGGTTCCCTATGGAAGCCCATTGATTTGAATAGAAGTCACACCAGAAGTCAGGTCATGATGATCCGACTTGCGGCGCGACTTATGCTGAGGATCTTGAAGGGGAACCCCCGCAAAAATTTGCGTAGGGTTCCCCCCCCCAAGAGGCCCTTTGATCTGGTATGGATTTTAAGAGGAACCCCCACGCCGAAAAAACAGAGTAGGCCCCCCCATACCAGACCCTTATCCGAGCACGCAACCTGGCAGGCCAGGAAAGCAGATGGGGACGAGCAAGCGCCCCCCCCCCTCCTGGACCGTACTAGGCCGCATGCCCTTAACATGGGGAGTATGGGTGCTTTGGGGCAGGGGGGGCTCTGCACCCCCCACCCCAAAGCACCTTGTCCCCATGTTGATGAGGACAAGAGCCTCTTCCCGACAACCCTGGCCATTGGTTGGGGGGTTTATCGGCATCTGTAAGCCCCCTAACAAGGGGGCCCCCAGATGCCGGCCCCCCACCCTTTGTAAATGAGCATGGGGTACATCGTACCCCTACCCATTCACCTGAAAAAAAAGTGTACAAAAAAACACACTACACAGCTTTTTAAAATATTTTATTAAATCAGCTCCGGCGTCTTCTCCCCTCTTTTCTCCCTCTCCGGCGTCTTCTTTCTTCGGCTCTTTTGCGGGGTCTTCTGAGGGATCTTCTGTCTTCTGCTCTTTTGCCGCTGTCTCCTCGGCTAGCTTCTCCCTCTTGTCTTCTGGAGATGTTGAATCGCCGCTCTCTCCCACTCGAATGCCGGGTCCGTGCTGCGCAGTTGTCTTATATTGGCATGGGGCGGGGCCACCCCCTGACGTCATCCTGAGCCCCCGCTCCCTTATGATGTCACATCCTGGGGCAGGGCATCACATCACAGCCATTACCATTACCAGGAGGTAAGGCTTACCTGTAGGTAAAATGAATATCTCCTAAACGTGCACCCTTTAGGAGATATGTTAGTGAGCAACAGCCGGTGACGTCACTGGTGCATGCACTCTGAAGGAACAGCATTCCGGTGTCATTCCGTCAGAGCTGGTGCCGCGGCCAAGACTTCTGCGCACATGCGTGGAAGTAGCGTCATTGCAGCTCAGCAAATAGACGACTGGTGTCCCCAAACTCGGAAGGAAGACCAGGTGAAGATGGAAGCCTCTGCAGCAGTGATGGTGCGCCGCTGGAGGGCTTCATTTTAAGGTAAGTCTTTCATAATGTGCTAGTATGCTGTGCATACTAGCATATTATAATATTGCAGGTGGAAACTTTTCTTTTTTCTTACAGAGTTTAGAACTAGACCCTCCCCACATCTTCCATGTTCTTTCAGTAATTGTTAGTTATTCAAAGAGACAGGGCTTAGGAAAGTAATTGTCTTCTTACACTTTAAAAGACTGGAAAAACATCCTCTGTACTGCAATTAGCTAAAGTAAAATTGCATTAGATTCAATGTCTGTGTCTTACTGAAGAGTTAAGCTATCTGTGGATGGTGCCAAGTCAGCAGGTGACCATACTGTCCAGACCGGCTGGACCTAAGGAGGTATGTCAATACATAACGCGGCATTTGAAGTAGACCATGCTTCCTGTTATGGGGTGACAACTTGACCCGGGTAGACCTTATGCGTATACCTTAACCTAAAATAACGACACTGCACACCGTATGGAGAAATTGGCCGTTAGGCCGTTTTATTTTTAACAAAACCATAAAACCATTAAATAACACAAACTGAACATATTTATTATTAAACCAGTAGGAATCTCAGGAGGCCCCCATGTTACCAAACCTATCTGAATTTTACCGCCCATATCCCAGCCGCACTACGCCGGCTCGGGTAAATTATTATTTATACAAGTCAAACACAATAAATTACCAAAATACCAAAACAATTTTTATTTTGCCGGATTGCCGGTTAAAGAGGTATGCCACACGTCACAGCAAT
>BLSH010282580.1:3687659-3709694 GCA_018402905.1 Glandirana rugosa | reverse complement strand
TGACCCAGCTGACCCGCCTCCTCCTCCACGCCGGCCGCACTCCGCGTGCGCCGTGCTGGAGTGCCTGCCGCTCCACCCGACTGGCAGGCCTCCCTTCCGTCACTCCTCCGCCGGGTCGTCCCTTGGGCCTGGACCGCGCCCTGGGGGGAGACCGCCGCCTGCTCACTCCCTCGCCGACCAGGCGGGGGAGGGGACCTGGACCCCACCCTGCCCCGCCTGGCAGAGCCGCGCCGGCGTCGGGGATTCCTCTCAGGGGATCGGCCAGCCGCTGGCTGTGCAGGCCGGGCCGATCCGCCTGGAGGGTCCGCATCCGGGCTCCCATTGTGGCGCACGGCTCCAGGGGAAGCGGTGGGACTGTACCGCTCCGGCGGCCGCGACCGCCGAGCGCGTGCCGGCATCCGCTCCCCTGCGACCTCTGGATCCACTCCCATCTCGCTCATCATCTGCTGCAGCCAGCCGGCGCCGCGCTGGGAAGCGGCCGCATGCAGCTGTGTCAACAAGGCCTCGATGTCTGCCATGGCCTTCCCTCACGGAGCGCGGAGCTGCGGGACCTCTCGAATTCACTGCTGTTCCCGCTCAGCTGCCTGTGGGCAACGCCCCCCCATTAAAAACCTTCACCCGCCCCTTTCCTGTTCCACACCCCTTTGCATCCTTAACCCCTTATTCTCCGCCCAGGGCACCCTGTCAGTAAGTCCCTGCGCCTATATTTTTTTTTTTTTTTTGCTTCGGGACTGTCTGTATACTGCACTTCACTCTTTCGCCTAGATGGAGGCTACAAGCAGCCTTGCGGAAACACGTTGTGCAGTCATGGTCCAGTGTTGTCGCCATCAGGAAACCCATCCAGAGCAATGCTATGCAGCAGTTTTTGGAGTAAGTGCAAGTAGACAGGAAATGGCCTAAAGAGGCTGAAGGCAGTTTGCAGCACTTGGATGCATAAAACAATGAAGAAAGGTGAATTCAATATTTTATGGGAGGAAAATGACACGCATTACGATACACAGTGCTTTAGCAAACTAAGCCCCTGTTCACACCGATGCGATTTGTCATGCAATTTGACAGTCCCAAATTGTATGATAAGTCGCACCCCATTGTCGGCAATGGAATCACTCAAGTTGCTGCGACTCATGTCGCAGTGAGTTTGAAAAAAGTTCCTGCGCTACCTTTTGCAGATTTTATTGCGACTTGCATAGAGTTCTGTTAAACAAAGTTTAAAATTATAGGTGCAAATCGCACTGATCTGCAGCTATGAAATTGTGCTGAAGTAGCGCTATTTCAAAGCTGCACCAGTGTGAACCAGGGCTAAAGATTTTGTAAAAGTAGTAGTGGCATCATCACTGTGGTGTGCAGAGAGCAGAGCTGTGGGAGGGGCCCAACAGGCTTCCACCTACCACAGGCTGCATGCAGAAAACTGCAGAAGGGGCGGAGACACGGCCAGTCACCCTGCACAAGGAGAGAGAGAGCAGAGCTGTGGGAGGGACCCAGCAGACTCCACCCACTACAGGCTGCCTGCAGAAACCTACAGGAGGGGGCGGAGACAAGACCAGTCACCCTGCACAAGGAGAGAGAGCAGCAGTGAGCGGTCTTTATTACAGGAAGGAAAAGTCTCACGCTGGATTACTGCACCGATCTGGAAGAAATACACAAAGCACCCCAAGATTCCAGGAAGAATACACATGACGAATGGATTTAGATAATATTTGCTTATCCTGGAGTTCACCTTTAACCTTATCCTATGAAGTCTCTTCCTTTGCTTGTGATGCTGTTACAGTCCAATAAAGGATTTGTGGTGGTGGATTGCTGCACCTGCTCCAAGACTCTCTACAAGCTGACAAATCATTCACGTTTGCCATTGCACAGATGTCCCCAAATGCCGCTTGATCAATCTCAGTAGCAGATTGCGCTTCTGCAGCTTCTCCATGGGATCAGATCCAGTATGAACCATAATGAGGGTGAGATTATTATGGAGATATCAGCCATGGCCAAATTCATTTACCATCTCTCCGCAGGTCAGGTTTGCTGCATCCCTCCAAAGACCACATCTGCCCCAGTTCTAAGCACCTCATATAATCTAAATAAGAGAAAAGTCCACTTTAAAGCAGACCCATCATCAAATGATTCTTCAAGTGGTGAGGAGCGATGGATCACTTGATATATACACTCCCCGGCCACTTTACCTGCTCAATTGCTTGGTAACACAAACTGTTAATTAGCCTCATCACATGGCATTTAAGCATCTAGACGTGGTGAAGACGACTTGCTGAAGTTCAAACTGAGCATCAGAATGGGGAAGAAAGGGGATTTAAGTGACTTTGAATGTGGCGCTGTTGGTGCCAGACGGGTTGGTCTGAGTATTTCAAAAACTTCTGATCTACTGGGATTTTCACACACAACCATCTCTTGGGTTTACAGAGAATGGTCCGAAAAAGAGAAAATATCCAGTGAGCAGCAGTTGTGTGGAGGAAAATGCCTTGTTGAGGTCAGAGGAGAATGGGCAGACTGGTTTGAGATGATAGAAAGGCAACAGTAACTCAAATAACCACTCCTTACAACCAGAATACCATCTCTGAATGCACAACACATTGAACCTTGAAGCAGATGGGCAACAGCAGCAGAAGACCACACCGGGTGCAACTCCTGTCAGCTAAGAACAGGAAACTGAGGCTACAGTTCGCACAAGCTCACCAAAATTGGACAATAGAAGATTGGAAAAACTTTTCCTGGTCTGATGAGTCTCAATTTCAGCTGCGACATTCAGATGGGGTCAGAATTTGGTGTAAACAAAATGAAAGCATGGATCCATCCTGCCTTGTATCACCGGTTCAGGCTGGTGGTGGTGGTGTAATGGTGTGGGGGATATTTTCTTGGCACACTTTGGGCCCTTAGTACCAATTGAGCATCGCTTAAACACCACAACTTACCTGAGTATTGTTGCTGACCATGTCCATCCCTTTATGACTGCAGTGTCCCCATCTTCTGATGGCTCCTTCCAGCAGGATAATGCACCATGGCACAAAGCTCCAATCATCTCACCACTGGACAATGAGGTCACTGCACTCCAATGGCCTCCACACTCCCCACATCTCATCCAATAGAGCACCTTTGGGATGTGGTGGAACGGGAGATTCGCACCATGGACGTGCAGCCGATAAATCTGCAGCAACTGTGTGATTCTATCATGTCACTATGGAGCAAAATCTTTGAGGAATGTTTACAACACCTTGCTGAATCTATGCCACAAAGGATTTAGGCCCGTTTCACACTTGTGCGACCTGAAAGTCGTGAGATTTTGCTCCAATTTTGATGCGACTTGAAGCAATGCCTGTGTAATCATGAGGTCTATGGACCTCAAATCGCATCAAAGTCGGACCAAAGTAGTGCAGGGACTACTAGGAAGTCGCTGAAACTTGAAGTCGCACAGAGATGAACGGTACTCATTGGAAATCATGGGGAACGACTTGTCATGCGACTTTGCAGTCCCAAGTCGCAGGACAAGTCGCACAAGTGTGAAAGGGGCCTAAGGCAGTTGTGAAGGCAAAAGGGGATCCAAACCGGTACTAGCAAGGTGTACCTAATAAAGTGTCAAAAACTAATTAATTATTTTGACGGTTTATTTTTCATGAGCGCAGTATTTTCCTCTTTATTATTGTGTGTGCCTAATAAAGTGGCCAGTGAGTTAATTTATTTAAAAGTCGATGAGTTTTCATATTAGAGTTCGATCTCAGCTTTATTTGTAACAGGACTTCTGTGGTTGTCCTTTAGGAAAACCAATATAGGATAGAAGATGCACTCCACATATTAACCTTTCCAGATCCGCACTGATGCCAAAGTACGGCTCCAGCGCGGATCTGAATTTCCGGGACAGCGTCCATGGACGTCGTCTCCTGTGCACGCTCCTGGCGCACACTCACAGGCAGCATGGGCGTGCCCGCGGGCCGGGTGGACGCGATGTCCGCTCGAGACCCGCGATCGCCTGTCAGAGCTGCAGAACGGGGAACCGCCGATGTAAACACGGCGGTTCTCCGTTCTGTGAAGGGGGACATGACAGATCTACTGAGCCCTGTGATTGGAATCAGTTAGACCTGTTATGTCCCGGTCAGCCCAGCCCCCATACAGTTAGAACACAATGATGGAACACAGTTAACCCCTTCCCTGCCAATGACATTTATACAGTAATCGGTGGATATTTACATTTTTGATCGCTGTATAAATGTCATTGGTCCCAAAAAAGAGTAAAAAATGTCTGATCTGTCTGCCCCAATATCAAAGTCCCAATAAAAATCGCAGATCGCCGCCATTACTAGTAAAAAAAATAAATAAATAATAAAAATGCCATAAATCAATTTCCATAGTTTGTAGACGCGATAACTTTTGTGCAAACCAATCAATATACGCCGATTGCGTTTTTTTTTTTACCAATATGTAGAAGAATATATATCGGCCAAAACTGATGAATCATTTTTTTTTATATATTTTTTTTTGGGATATTTATTATAGCAAAAAGTATTGTTCTTTTTTTCAAAATCATCGCACTTTGTTTGTTTATAGCGCAAAAAATAAAAACCGCAGAGGTGATCAAATACCCCCAAAAGAAAGCTCTATTTGTGGGAAAAAAAATTACAAAATTTTGTTTGAGTACAACGTCGCATGACCGCGCAATTGTCATTCAAAATGCGACAGCGCTGAAAGCTGAAAATTGATCTGGGCAGGAGGGGGTTTTAAGTGCCCAGTAAGCAAGTGGTTAAAGTCCAGAATGATATTTTGTTTAGGATCGTCAACGAAAATCCAACACTTTCCCTTCTTCGGGACTGAGCATATACGAGGCTCCGTTCACACCTGAGCATACTCGAATCGCGGGCGGAATCACGCAATTTTGCCCGTAATTTTAGAATCGCGGCAAAACAGAGTACACGTTTGCGATGCCATTATGTCTTAATGGCACCCCAAATGCGGTGCAATTTTGCCACAATTGTTGACCGACAAAATGCGCAAAAATCGCAAACGCCTAACGCTCCTGGCTCTGTGCCAAGATTTTATACATGAGCTTCTTTGGAGCAGTTTTGGAGTGGAGGGAGGCCCATTCAAATCAATGGTGCCCCTCCAAAAACGCGCCACAAAAAAATGAAAAAAAGCTAAAAAAACCTTGGTGCAGCAGCTGTCACTGCACTACGCTCAGGTGTGAACGGAGCCTAACAAAAATGTATATATTTAATGTCTTATCTAAAACAATTTTATAAAAGTATTCATAACTAAGGATAAATATATATAAATGTATTATCACAAAGAGAAAAAAATGTAGAGGAAGGCACGGCAGAAATTAAATTATATATATATATTTATATATTAGAGCTGCACGATTCTGGCCAAAATGAGAATCACAATTTTTTTGCTTAGAATAAAGATCACGATTCTCGCGCCGTAACATCTTACATATACAAAAAAAATTGGGCTAACAGCACTGTTTCGTTTTTTTTTTTTTTTTTGAAAGGGTAATTTTTTTTAAAAAAATTGCGTTTGAAAGACCGCTGCGCAAATACCGTGAGACATGAAATATTGCAACAACCGCCATCTTATTCTCTAGGGTCTCTGCTAAAAAAAAATAATGGTTCTAAGTCATTTTCTAGCAAAAAAAATGCTGCGTTTTTATTTGTAAGCAGCAAAAAAATGTTAGTCTTTAAATGGTTAAATCAAACATCTTCTATACATGGAAGTTCATTCCTTTGAAGTAATTACATTGTATCTCTTCTAGCTTCTTTTATCAGCACTGACTTCAGAACTTGGCTCTCTGCCCAAAGACTCAAGTTGCTCCGACTAAGGCTCGGTTCACACAGGGGCGACTTTGCTACGTGATTTGAAAGCAACTTCAGTGCAACTTTGGGAAATTTATAGGGCGACTTGAGGCGACTTACAACACGACTTCATGCCAGGCGACTTTGCTGTGGCCAATCAGAGAAGGGAGGGAGGGAGTTGTCCTAAAATAAATTCTATTCTTTTTCACTGTGAAGTCGCTTCTGTTTAGATGGGGATCCAACTTGGAGGCGACTTCCATTGAATTCTATGGGCACAAGTCGGATAGAAGTCGCCTCCAAGTAGTACAGGAATCTCTTCTGAAGTCGGAGCGACTTCAGTAGAGTACATAAAGACGGCTCCCATTCACTTCAATGGTATTTCTTGTGTCAAGCGACCTGGGGCGACTTAAGTCAGGCGACTTGCATTGACTTTTATTACAGTCAAGTCGCGCTGAGTCGTCCCACAAGTCGGACTCCATTAAGGCTACTTTCACACTAGAGCGGTACCCGCGGTCGTGGTAAAACCCCGCTAGTTTTAGCGGAGTTTTACCAGCAATAGGGCTCCGCTATGCGGGCGGGAGCGCCGCGCTTTTAACCCTCCACAAGGGGTTAAAAAGGGGTTAAAAGTGCCGGCGCTCCGCGCTACCGAGGCGGTGTGCAGCCGCTTCAGCAGCGCTTGCCATTCATTTCAATGGCAGGGGCGGTAGAGGAGCGGTATATTACCGCTCCCCTCACCGCCCCAAAGATGCTGCTTGCAGGACTTTTTGTAACGTCCTGCTAGCGCACCGCCCCAGTGTGAAAGCACTCAGGGCTTTCACATTGGGGTGGATTGGGGGGGACTTTTGAGGCACTTTACAGACGCTATTTTTAGCTAAATAGCGTCTGTAAAACGCCTCAGTGTGAAAGCAGCCTTACTGCACTGAAAATCGCGGTAATGCCTGATGGAGATCGCAGGGGGGGTAAATCGAGATCGCAATTTTATTACGATTAATTGATATATATATATATTTTATTATTATTTAACCTCCCTGGCGGTATTCCCGAGTGTGGCTCGGGGTGAAATTTCAGTACCAAGAACGGTAACCCCGAGCCACACTCGGGATTGCATCGCTGGATCCAGGCAGCGCTACTCACCTTGTCCCCTGGATCCAGCGATGTCCTCCCGCGGTGTCAGCGTGTCTGTCCTCCGCTCCGATGCCTCTGTGTGCCGGGCTCCGTTCCCTGCGAGCGTCCCGTCGCACGGGGACGGAGACCGGCGGGAAATTCAAAAAGTGAAACACACACAGCACATACAGTACACTGTGATCTTATAGATTACATTACTGTATGAAATCATTTCACATCCCCTTTGTCCCTAGTGGTTTGCCCAGAGCCCTGCATGCACTTTTATATAATAAATGTCATTCTTTCTGCCTGGAAACTTGAGAATGTCCATAGCAACCAAAAAGTGTCCCTTTACGTCAAAAGTGGTTTTTGATCAGCTAGAAAACAGCGATAGTAAATAAGAATCATTTGCAGAATTGAGTGATACTGATTTTTGGGGAAATTTATCATCAGAAACTGAAAGTGACGACAGCGACAATTCTGCAAGTGAGCAAATTTCTGCGTTTTTGGTTTGATTATATTATTGAATAAATTTTATTACTATTACGGTATTATTTTTGATAATTATTTTTAGTTATTTATTATATTATAATTTATGATTTAATTTTTCAAACTTTTTCATACCCGGGATGTCTACTAGACTCTTGTTTGGACAGATTTAAGTGAGTTATTCCTAAGAATTACAGGCCTACAATATAAAACGCCAAATTTTCATGCAAAATAATCGTACCGCTTTCAGCACCAAAAATCTGAAATAATCATACCGCCAGGGAGGTTAAAGAAAATCTAGTATGTAGATTAAATATGCATTGTTTCTAATCTCCTCTGTGTATATCATGTTCACATGAATTAGTGGTACATAGGACCTTACAGTATATAATTAAACAGCATGATATTATAATGGTATTTGATCTGCAAATTATATTTGAGTCATAGAGTATCATCTCAAGTGTGGTTAACTTCAAATTAGATGGACTGAAAATGAGTGCACAAATAATTGATGAACTATATAAATCACAGAAATAAAATCAAATTAAAATTAATTATTTATATAATTAATATAATTTTATTTTTATTTTTAATTTCTTTTTAATTCTGTGGTTACTATAACTCATCAACTATTTTAAGTCTAAGTATAATTTGAAGTTAAGCACACATGACGTGATACACTATGACTCAAGTCATTTGCATAGATCCAATACCATTATTATATCATGCGGCTTGATTATGTAAGACCTTATGTACCACTATTAACTAATTCATGTGAACATGATATACATAGGTGATATTAGAAACAAATTATATGAATAAGATTGGATAGATTTTCTTTTAATTAATGTATTTTCCTCTACCCGCCCTTCATTTTATTTTTTATTATAAAATAATAATTTATACTAATATCTTTACCTTATTTGTGAATGCTTTACTTCTATACTGTAGCTTTATATGTTGTTCATATCCCTGAAGATGATTTTTGAACCATTGTTGGCTTCAATAAAATTAAATTCTGGACTTTTACATGTAAAGTGCAGTTTCTATCCTTTATCCCAGTGATATGCAATCAGCGGACCTCCAGCTGTGCCAAAACTACAAGTCCCATCATGCCTCAGAATCTGGGTGTCATACTTTTGGCTGTCAGAGTCTTGCTATGCATCATGGGACATGTAGTTCTGCAACATCTGGAGGCCTGCTAATTGCATATCCCTGCTTTATCCTATATTAGGGGTCTCCATGTTTATTGTCCTTCAGGCTTTGGGGAGGGCCAGACGGTGGTCAGTAGAAGCAAGCAATGTCCCATCATTGGTTTTAATGGGAGGAATAGAGCCCCTTTTGGGTATCATTGGGAGGAATAATGCCACATCACTGGTATTAGTGAGAGGAGTGGTGCCCCATCATTGGTGTTGGAGGGAGGAGTAGTGCACCAAGGGCTGGATAAAGGCAAGCAAAGGGCCCCATCCGGCTGGGCTTGCCACCTGTCTGGGATTTACCCGGACAGTTCAGGTTTGAAGTCATGCGTCCGGGTCTCAGACTGCCTGAACCCCTGACACATTATTATGACTGGACTATGGCTTCCCAACAGGGTTGCTGGCTACAGTTGTCTAAGCTGATAGTGTCTGTTACATTCTCCTTTTTCACACTGCCCAAAGCCATCACTAACACCCCCCACAACAACACACACACAGACAGGAGAGGAGAGAGGGCTCGATCTGCACCTCTTCCTCCCGCCCCTACCCCTCTGTGTCTGCCCACACTCCAATCCCCGATGCTGTGCCTCAGAAAAGGAAAGTGGGGGCCGGAAATTTGAAGTCCAGAGCCTCAGATACATCTGGGTGAGAGGTGCTGACTGCCAAGGGGTGAGTGAGCTCCCCATCCATCCCTGTCTGTGACTGAAGTCTCCCCCCTTCTCTCTCCAGCCTCTGAGTGAGTACACTAAGGTAAATCAGGGTTCTCAGAGCACCCCTTACATCAGAGATTCCCTTTACACCAGAGGCCACAGTGTTCCCCCTTACATCAGAGTCCTCTCTGTATATTAGAATTCTCAGTGCTCCCCCTTAAATCAGGGTTCCCAGAGCATCCCTTCACTTAGAGTCCCCAAAGTTCTCCCTTACATCAGAGTCTGCAGAATCCCCCTTACAGTGAAAGGGGACTCTGTGAGTTCAGATGTAAAAGGGGAACTCTGTGGATTCAGATGTAAAAGGGGAACTCTGTGGACTCAGATTAAAGGGGGGCTCTTGTTAATAACTTTGTATGATTAGAAATGTTATTTAATAGCAAAATATATGTATAGTTTATACTATAAAAGAAAAAATTGCAGTGCGCCCCTAAAGTGTTCGGATTTGACTTGAAGAAAAGGCGGCAGCCCTACATCTGGCCCCTGGGCCAGAGTTTGGAGACCACTGTCCTATATCAATCATACACTACTACTCTGGCCACCTTCATGCCTGGAAGTAATAAAAGTTAACAGAAGCCCTGAAATACTTACAAGAATTAGCCAAGCCATTTCTGAAGAAGGGGCTTATCAGCCATTCCAAGCACTGATCATCTCCTTCAGCAGAGATTACACAACGAAATGCCTAGGCATCTGGTCACATGGCCGGCTGCTGTGAGAAATTGGAGCAAGGGTTCTGCAGCATGGGCATTTAAGGATATCTGTTCAAGTGGAACTTCGCACTCTCAATCAACATTGACACTTAATCCTTATGCCTCCGTATGTTGCTGGCATTAGTAAATAGATAGGAAGGTAAATCATATTTACTTGTTTGAAACTTTTTTGTTTTTACATTTCTTCAGTAACTTTCTGGTTTCCAGGCCTAGGCCAAAATAATGTCATACATCCAAGAAGTCTCCAGGAGGGGTTTTCTCAGTTAAGCACATCCTCCTGCCTGAGCTAGGGGCAGATGAATTACAGGAAGGAAATGCTACTGAATTATCTGCCCTTACCCAAGATGGCCACAGCCAGAAATACAAGGGGATGTTTCTCAAAGTGATTTCTCAGAAAAATAAAGCACGGAGACATGGATGGATGGATGGGAGAGTTTGCTTTGAATATTAAAAATGAATGAAACAGCATTTTTGGTTTGTGGTGCTAAGGTGCAGTGTAGTTCTGCTTTAGGTAGTATTCTATAAAGCAGTCATTTTCCATAGTTTAAAGCAGGGGTCTCCAACCTTTCTAAACAAAGGGCAAGTTTAAAGTCCTTCAGACTTAAGGGGGGCCAAATAGTGGCCATTGAGAGCAGAAAAGATCTCAACGCCGCTGGGAATAGACAATGCCCCATCCTTGGCGACATTGGGAGGAATCGACGTCCTTGGCGTCATTGGGAGGAATCTCCATCCTTGGCGTCATTGGAAGGAATCTCCATCCTTGGCGACATTGGAAGAAATCTCCATCCTTGGCGTCATTGGGAGGAATCTCCATCCTTGGTGTCATTGGGAGGAATCTCCATCCTTGGCGTCATTGGGAGGAATCACCATCCTTGGCGTCATTGGGAGAAATCTCCATCCTTGGCGTCATTGGGAGGAATCTCCATCCTTGGCGTCATTGGGAGGAATCACCATCGTTGGTGTCATTGGGAGGAATCTCCATCCTTGGCGTCATTGGGAGGAATCTCCATCCTTGGTGTCATTGGGAGGAATCTCCATCCTTGGTGTCATTGGGAGGAATCTCCATCCTTGGCGTCATTGGGAGGAATCACCATCCTTGGCGTCATTGGGAGGAATCTCCCTCCTTGGCGTCATTGGGAGGAATCGCCATCCTTGGCGTCATTGGGAGGAATCCCCATCCTTGGCGTCATTGGGAGGAATCACCATCCTTGGCGTCATTGGGAGGAATCTCCATCCTTGGCGTCATTGGGAGGAATCACCATCCTTGGCGTCATTGGGAGGAATAGCCATCCTTGGCGTCATTGGGAGGAATTCTGTCCCTTCATTGGTATCAGTGGGGGAATTACAGTATATCACAAAAGTGAGTACACCCCTCACATTTTTGTAAATATTTTATTCTATCTTTTCATGTGACAACACTGAAGAAATGACACTTTGCTACAATTTAAAGTAGTGAGTGTACAGCTTGTATAACAGTGTAAATTTGCTGTCCCCTCAAAATAACTCAACGCACAGCCATTAATGTCTAAACCGCTGGCAACAAAAGTGAGTACACCCCTAAGTGAAAATGTCCAAATTGGGACCAAACTGTCAATATTTTGTGTGGCCCCCATTATTTTCCAGTACAGGCGGTCCACGGGCTACAAACAAGATAGGGTCTATAGGTTTGTTCATAAGTCGAATTTGTTTGTAAGTTGGAACAGGTAACTACAGCCAAAAAACAATTTTTAAGCTTTTTGAATAGCATAGGGAAGCGTTAACACTCCAGTAATATTTGATTTGCTGTCAATGTTTCTGTTCAGAAGATTTCACCTCACTTCCTGTCCCAATGAGAATTGGATTTTGAAAATTTTAGGTTGTTGTGGAAATAAGGATTGGGGATAAAGCATCAGTGGCGATATCTTTTTCCCATAATAACTCTTACAGGAGTGAATTTACCTTCCTAAGGGGAGATTTCCTCTCACTTCCTGTTGTCTCCCTCCGTTTGTAAGTAGGAGTCGTTTCTAAGTCAGATGTTTGTAACTAGGGGAACGCCTGTACTGCCTTAACCCTCTTGGGCATGGAGACCACCAGAGCTTCACAGGTGGCCACTGGAGTCCTCTTCCACTCCTCCATGACGACATCGCAGAGCTGGTGGATGTTAGAGACCTTGAGCTCCTCCACCTTCCGTTTGAGGATGCCCCACAGATGCTCAATAGGGTTTAGGTCTGGAGACATGCTTGGCCTGTCCATCACCTTTACCCTCAGCTTCTTTAGCAAGGCAGTGGTCATCTTGGAGGTGTGTTTGGGGTCGTTCTCATGTTGGAATACTGCCCTGCGACCCAGACTCCGAAGGGAGGGGATCATGCTCTGCTTCAGTATGTCACAGTACATGTTGGCATTCATGGTTCCCTCAATGAACTGTAGCTCCCCAGTGCCAGCAGCAATCATGCAGCCCCAGACCATGAAACTCCCACCACCATGCTTGACTGTAGGCAAGACACACTTGTCTTTCCCAAAGACAACCTCTGGATATGACGCTGAGCACGTGCACTCAACTTCTTTGGTCGACCATGGTGAGGCGCTGTTCTGAGTGGAACCTGTCCTTTTAAACCACTGTATGGTCTTAGCCACCATGTTGCAGCTCAGTTTCAGGGTCTTGGCAATCTTCTTATAACCTAGCCCATCTTTATGAAGAGCAACAATTCTTTTTTCAGATCCTCAGAGACTTCTTTGCCATGAGGTGCCATGTTGAACTTCCAGTGACCAGTATGAGAGAGTGAGAGCGATAACACCAAATTTAACACACCTGCTCCCCATTCACACCTGAGACCTTGTAACACTAACGAGTCACATGACACCAGGGAGAAAGAATGGCTAATTGGGCCCAATTTGGACATTTTCACTTAGGGGTGTACTCACTTTTGTTGCCAGCGGTTCAGACATTAATGTCTCTGTGTTGAGTTATTTTGAGGGGACAGCAAGGTACCGCATACTAGCACATTTTGAGAGACTTACCTGAAAATAAAGCCCTCCAGTGGCACGCTGCCATCGCTGACAGGGCTTCCATCTTCACCCGGTCTTCCTTCCAGGTTCACGGGCAGCCGCCATTTGATTGGCTGAGCCTTGATGACTATATGCCGTACATGCACGCAGGAGTTACGGCCATGGCACAGCTCTCTATGGCGGGCACGCCATCCATTGAGAGCACAGTCCGCATGCGCCGGTGACATCCCCAGTTCTACTAAAGAAAGTATCTCCTAAACGGTGCACGTTTAGGAGCTATTTACTACAGGTAAGCTTTATTATAGACTTATCAGTAGGTATAAATAAAAGAAAAAGCCTCTACTACCACTTTAAGACTTGTTGTGGGCAAACAACAGACAGCATTGTGGTGTCAGCCCTGTCAAACTGTCTTTTCCAAACTAACCAAACCTTGCCATTGTCCCCTTTCTTACAGCATAAGCACTAATTGTTCTGTAGCACAAAATAGAAACTTTTTTTTTTCGACCGATGGTATATTTAACTGACTAGAAGGGGACAAATAGGAGAACTATTAACCCTTTGCCTGGAATTCAAACTACTCTTTGTATTGCCACCTGTCTTTGACTTTGGACTGTTTCTGGATTACGCTTGCTGCCCGCCCTGACCTTCGATTATTTCTGGACCATGCTGTGCCTGCTTCCTGCCCTGACCTCAGATTATTTCTAGATAATGCTTCCATCTACTGCCTGCCCAGACCACAACCAGCCTCTGGTCCAGATTTCTCAACCAGGGTTCCACAGAACGCTAGGGTTCCTCCAGAGGTTGCTAGAGGTTCCTTGAGCAATGCTCAATTTCTACCTCTCAGATAAATTCCCAATGACACCATTGATATTTTTAGCTATCTGTAAGGGGGAATTCTTCCCAATGACCACAAGTGTAAGGATCATTCTTCCCATTGACCATCACACTAATGTATCATGAGTTGTAGATACAGTCATTTTTAACAGGGGTTCCTTGAGACCATAAATGTATTTCAAGGGTTCCTCTGTGTTGAAAAGGTTATGAATGACTGCTCTGGACTCTCGTACTGCAGTGCTATGGCCCATGCCTGATCCTCCTGAAGACCACAGGTGCTCATTTATGTTACCTTCTCAGCCCCCGTGCCATGGGGCCAAAAACTATTGCATTGTATACTTAAGCCTCGTACACACGGGACGACGATCGTATACAACAGGTCGTATGAACAACCGTTGTATGCGAAATCGATCGTTCGTATGCGCGATTAGAACAGCCGAACATACAACGGTCGTACAATGGGAGTTGTATGAGCAAACTAGAAAACTTGGTCGTACCAACAAGCGCTCATACGACCGTTGTATCGTGTGTACAGAGCAGTTGGTACAACAAGTTGTATAGAAACATATAAAAGTGACGGCAGAAAAAGACTGAGTAGTCCATCGAGTCTGCCCCTTTTTATTTATTTATTTATTTTTAATTTTTTTTTTTTTATAATTTTTTTTTTACATTAACCTTGTTGTCTGACTATAGATTTATGTTTATCCCAAGCATGTTTGAAGCCATTTACTGTTGACTGTCTCACAACCTCGGTTGGTAGTTTATTCCAATCATCAACCACCCTTTCAGTAAAATAATACTTTCTAAGATTAGTTTTGAACTTCCCCCCAGTTAGTTTGAGGTCCCCGTGTTCTTGATTTTGGTTTCATATTGAAAAGACTGCCCTCCTGAACCTTATTCACCCCCTTGATGTATTTAAAGGTTTCAATCATGTCTCCCCTCTCCCTTCTCTCCCTTCTTTCCTCCAGACTGTACATATTAAAGCGGTAGTAAACCCTAAAAGCTGTTTTTACCTACAGGTAAGCCTACAATAAGGCTTACCTGTAGGTAAAAAGAATATCTCCTAAAACCATGACATTAGCGGCGCATGCGCTCTGACGATCCGGCCGAGGCGGCCGGCAAATCAGAGCTGGCTGCCGGAGCGAAGAGCTCCCACTCACAGCGCCGGAGCCGCGTACCCGGAAGAAAGAAGAGGACCAACATGTCAGCGTCCTTAGCGCTGACCGACTCGGGCATCGGGGGCCTCGTTCTAAGGTAAGTATTTCATAATATGTTAGTATGCGATGCATACTAACATATTATGCTATTGTCTTGCAGGATTTTTTTTTATTTTTTATTTTGTCAGCGGGTTTACTACCGCTTTAAGTTCCTGAAGTCGCTCTTGATGTGTTTTATCCCCCAGACCTTTCACCATTTTTGTTACCCGTCTCTGAACTCGTTCTATCTTATCAATATCTTTTTGTAAGTGAGGTCTCCAGAACTGGACACCGTATTCTAAGTGAGGTCTCACTAAAGATCTATATAGAGGAATCAGAACCTCCTTCCTCCTGCTGATACATTCCAGAATTCTATTTGCTTTTCCCACTGCCTGGTCACACTGTTTGCTCATTTTGCAATCATCTGAAATAAGCACCCCCAAATCTTTTTCTTCTGTAGTGCTGGCTAACACTGTGCCCCCAATGCTGTACTCTCTAAGTATTGTGCAAAACACGCATGCTCAGAAGTCAGGAATGGCCGGATGCTAATTGCATGCACCTGAACGTTCTTTCTGTGGTCGTACGATCGTGTAGTGCAGTCAGTATGCAAGTTACATTATCCAACATACGATTTTAGACGATCGTACGTACGATCGTCATCCTGTGTGTATGAGGCATTAGACCTAGGGGCAACAAAGTATGAGTAGGTCTGCTGCTAAAGGCAAAGAAACCTTCTCTAGCTATAGTTTCTGATCTAGGCATCAGAGAGAGCGTTACAATACTGGAAGCTCTAAGAAGTGGAGGGTCTTAGCTCCCCAAGTGCAAGTGCTGAATGGATGAATGGCAGCAGAATCGAATAGAAGCGCAGTACTCCGGTCAGCCAAAGCAACCAGCCAGCATCAACTTTCCAGTCCCTCATAAAACAACCAGTAACTCGCTGAAGCAAGAATGGCGCTTCTGTGAGGCGGATATAATATCTTTCTAAGGAAATCTTTCAAGGAAATTTTCTTTCATGTTCATACATAAAACGCAGATTTGAACTAAGCGAGGGCACTTTTGGTTTCACGATGCTTCTACAGTCCCTACTATTCTATTCCCCGCTTGCTGCTGGCACACATTTTTCACTTCATGACATTTTTCAGTTCTAATCTCAATAGCTCTTCAGTAAAATGTTTACGGATCCAAAACAATTCCTCAATTTACCCCAAATCCATCCAGTTAGAATAGGTTTTGCCAATTTTGAGGTAATAGAAAGTCCATTCCTGCAAATGGACTGTAAGCTCCCCCACTAGGACCAACTTGTCTGAGGAGAAGACTGGATTGCACCGCAGCATCCAGACCTCAGCTTCCTCTGCGTTTCCGTCAATGATGAAAAACGCAATGGAATTCAGGTCCTACTTCCTGGCAATGTGTGGTGCAGCTGGCCTCCCTTCTAAGTAGGGAGCCTTCAATGTTTGCCAAAAAGACTGGACTACCCAGTGGGGTATTTTGGTTTTGTGCTGCCCTAGGCAAAACTAAAATCGGATGCCCCCACCCCCCTCCATCTAAAATTTGTCCCACCCCAGCCACGGTATACCGTTCTTGTCTCAGGGCCAGATAGGGAAGCTGCAGCTGTTCACAGTGAACAGCTGCAGCTTCCTCATCAGGCCCTGAGACATGAATCGTCCAAGTGCCGCATATAGAATTACTGCCCATGATCTGACGTTACAGTGATACCTCACATGTGTGGGATGATCGCTGTTTGCATGCGTGCGTGGTGTTTTTTTTTTGGGGGGGGGCGCAAACGACCCCCATCATCAACCCCACGTGGTCCTCCGGGTCACCCACACCAAGTCCCACCACCCCCACCCCCCCTCGGGCTGTCGGTCGGTAGTCCTGCCCAGCACTTACCCCATCTAGGTCGGGCAAGGTGTGTTACTGGTCGGATCACAAGGGAAATAAGCCTAAAATGTAGAAAACTAAAGCAGCCACCGCATTTATGGATTGGTAAGCTGCATTATATTACATTTTTGTTTTTGGGTTTAATACCATTTTAAGATTTAATTCATCAGCCAAGTTTCATTCCCATCTCTTTCTTCAATCGATTAATCTGAAGCCTACCTATGCTATGTGTTCATAAGCTGGGCAGATCAATCACATACGTGTTAAGAACGCATATTAGCACACAGAGCGAGAGCTGGATCAATCCTGTTTAATGCAATCAATAAAGATCTAGAAGATATGATTTCCCCTTTTACAAGGTAGATCTAATAAGTCAGTTTATGTTAATGGACATACCTTAAGGGCTTTTCACAGTATGGCATTGCAGTATAATGCGCATTACCACGCACCTAATGGCAATGCATGTTGCAATGCCATTCATTTAAATAGCCTGTAGAAAGTGATGCATTGCTGCGCAACACTTAAGTGCACTGGGGTGTGGTGCTCTGTCAAAAAATGGTGCACGTGGCAATGCACATCTGCCTCAAAATGTAAGCAGGTGGCCATTTGAGTGCCTAAGTCAGCCATTCTGAATCTGGGTCCATTTGAACTTTAGGGTTCCTCCACAGGTTGCTAGGGGGTTCCTTGAGCTGTGGCAAACTGATCTCCTATTTGATGGCGCCCGCATAGCTGTGGGTCCAAAGCCAGGTGACAGAGTCAGTGGCATGATATCCATGGTCTTTTATGCTGTTGAAGGTTGGCATTCTGACTATTAGGCCTCATACACAAGGGCGTATGTAAAAAATAAGCAAAATGTCAGGCCCGACGTCAGGGAAAAATCGGCGTTTTGCATCGGTATTAATGCGCGTTAGTGAGCGTCGGCGTCAATAGGCGTTTTTTTTTAAAAAAAACAATCCTCTGCTATTTTTTAACCTAAGAACGGTGGCGTCATAAACGCCGGTTAACGTTGGCACGACGTTAGTGAGCGTTCTGCGGCGGCGGCGTCAAAAACGCCAAAATGTTACAGCCTTGGAACGCGCTGGCCATGGGTTCTACTTTCAGCTCACTAATGCCGACACCCTCTACAGCTCAAAAACTTTGGCGTTTTTATGGGACCACTGACTAACATGGAGAGCTGCAAAAAATGGCAAAAAACGTGGCGTCAAAGAACGCCCGTGTGTATGAGGCCTAACTGTTACAGGAGCCTCCTTTCTGCTGGCCACCAACGTAATGGACATTTTTCCCAATTACCTCCAATGATTTGGTTTTAAGAGGAGTTCCCCAAGACCTAAAAATGATTTCAAGGGTTCCTCATGGGGTAAAAAGGTTCAGAAAGGCTGATCTAAGTAGACCTTTTTCTGTGGTATTGTGAGGCTTTCAGTATATCAAAAAGCTACACAGCCTTTCAGAAGGACACGGTAACCTTTTCCAATGAGGCAAGTCTTCCCACTTCACTTACCCATTTCATTGGGTTATTTCTTAAGGTAAACAGTTAAGTTTCACCTCAATGCAGGGTGTGGGAAGAGAGAAAGGTGGCCCTCAAGGTATTATAAAACCCTCATATAAATGCCCCATTTGCATCAGACGTAGTTCCACCATTGTACAGAGCCCAAAACAAACCACTAGCTTCTGTATACACAGTAAACAGATGAAATAAGCAGGCTTGGCCTCATTCATCTTCTAGATTCTCAACTAGGGTTCCTCCAAAAGTTGCTATGGGTTCAATTGAACCATAGGGTTCCTCCAGAGGTTGCTAGGGGTTCCATGGAACCATAGGGTTCCTCCAGAGGTTGCTATGGCTTCCATGTAACCATAGGGTTCCTCCAGAGGTTGCTGTGGCTTCCATGGAACCATGGGGTTCCTCCAGAGGTTGCTATGGCTTCCATGGAACCATAGGGTTCCTCCAGAGGTTGCTATAGCTTCCATGGAACCATAGGGTTCCTCCAGAGGTTGCTATGGCTTCTGTGGAACCATAAGGTTCCTCCAGAGGTTTTTATGGCTTCCATGGAACCATAGGGTTCCTCCAGAGGTTGCTATGGCTTCCATGGAACCATAGGGGGTTCCTTCAGAGGTTGGTATGGCTTCCATGGAACCATAGGTTTCCTTCAGAGGTTGCTATGGCTTTCATGGAACCATAGGGTTCCTCCAAAGGTTGCTATAGCTTCCATGGAACCATAGGGTTTCTCCAGAGGTTGCTATGGCTTCTATGGAACCATGGGGTTCCTCCAGAGGTTGCTATTGCTTCCATGGAACCATAGGGTTCCTCCAGAGGTTGCTATGGCTTCCATGGAACCATAGGGTTCCTCCAGAGGTTGCTATGGCTTCCATGGAACCATAGGGTTCCTCCAGAGGTTGCTATGACTTCCATGGAACCATAGGGTTCCTCCAGAGGTTGCTATGGCTTCCATGGAACCATAGGTTTCCTCCAGAGGTTGCTAAGGGTTCTTTGAGCAATGAGCAATTTCTGACTCTCAGACAGATAACCATTGCCACAAATAATCTTTTAGCTATCTGTAAGACGGTATTCTTCCCAATGACCTCAAATGTAAGGAGCATTCTTCCCACTGACCATTACACTAATGTATCCTGAGCTTTAGATATAACAATTATTAACAGGGGTTTTCTAAGCCCAGAGAGTTATTTGAAGGGTTGCTGCATGTTAAGGCTCCATGCACACTGGACGCTATCTGGGCTCTTTCAGCGTCGGGCAGGAGACGCTGCTTACAAAATGTTCTTTTGCAGTGTTTTGTAAGCAGCATTTACCGGCGTTTATCAGCGTTTTTCGGCGTCTGCGTTTTTTGTCATTTTTTTTTTCTTCATTGGCTTCCATTGACTGCAAAAAACGCCAGACGCCGATAAACCGGGGTTTAACGGCATCTAGCATTTTTTTGTGGTCAGGAGAACGACTTTTGAACACCAATTCAGGGCCTTCAGATAACAGCCCAAAAACGCCACTGCTGATAAACGACAATTAATGTCCATGTGTGCATGGACACATAGGATAACATAAAGTGGCGTTTTTGGGCTGTTAAAAAAACGCCCAAACAACCAAAAACTGCCGTTTATCAGATAGAGTGTGCATGGAGCCTTAGGCCTCATACACACAGTTGTTTCTTAAAAAATAAACAAAACGTCGGGCCCGACGTCAAGGAAAAAAATTTGGCGTTTTTCAGCGTTATGCATCGGCGGTAGTGAGCGTCGGCTTCAATAAGCGTTTTTTTAAAAAAATCAGCCCTCTGCTATTTTTCAACCTAAAAACGTCGGCGTCAAAAAACGCCAGTTAATGCCGGTACGGCGTTAGTGAGCGTTTAACGACGTCGGCCAAAATGTTACAGCCTCAGAACGCGCTGGCCTTGGGTTCAAGTTTCAGCTCACTAATGCCGACGCCATCTACAGCTCAAAAACGTCGGCATTTTTATGGGGCCATTGACTAACATGGAGAGCTGCAAAAAACGTGAGAAAACGCCGGCGTCAAAAAACGTCCGTGTGTATGAGGCCTATAAGGGATGTCCAGAAAATTTTCTCCAGTATACAAATACAACACTACCTGGGAAGCACTTAGTCCAGCACCTTTTACTGTTCCATGAAATAGGAGGCACCTATGACCAAATTTATGGCAAAGAAGGCTTGAGGAGGTGGTTTTCGGGCACCCAGTTGGAAGTTGTGAAGTTCCACTTTAACTGGGGTTCCTCCAAAGGTTGCCAGGGACCAACACTACTTGCATCTGGTTGAATGTAGCTGCTGTTTGGCTGACAATTTTCTACCTGGCTCCTTGGATGCTTGGCAGGTAGGTGGCACCAGGACCATCACTGATCAAATCTGCACAGGGTATGGCCAGCTTTACTGTATATCAGATACAGACTCACCGGTAATATTGGTAGGTACTCCCTTTGAAACATAAACCTTTGCTTTGTGATATATCTTTTATAAATGTTCAATTTGTATTATAGTTTATTAAAAAACAATTTAGGTTTAGGCAGTCCTGAAAAAATCTCACCCAGAACTAGAAGTCAATTTTAAAGATCTAAGAGCCGGCACTACACAACCTGCATTGGACTACAGTGCCCAGAAAAAGTATTCATACCCCTTGAAATTTTTCACATTTTGTCATGTTACATCCAAAAACCTAAATGTATTTTACTGGGATTTTATGTGATAGACCGACACAAAGTGGCACATAATTGTGAAGTGGAAGGAAAATGATAAATGGTTTTCCAAACTTTTTACAAATAAATATCTAAAAAGTGTGGCGTGCATTTGTATTTAGCCCCCTTTACCCTAACTAAAATCTACTGGAACCAATTGCCTTCAGAAGTCACCTAATTAGTAAATAGAGTCCACCTGTGTAATTTAATCTCAGTATGACTACAGCTGTTCTGTGAAGCCCTCAGAGGTTTGTTAGCAAACCTTAGTGAACAAACAGCATCATGAAGGCCAAGGAACACACCAGACAGGTCAGGGATAAAGTTGTGGAAAAGCGTAAAGCAGGGTTAGGTTATAAAAGAATATCCCACGTTTTGAACATCTCATGGAGCACTGGTCAATCATTCATCCAAAAATGGAAAGAGTATGGCACAACTGCAAACCTACCAAGACATGGTCCACCTAAACTGACAGCCCGGGCAAGGAGAGCATTCATCAGAGAAGCAGCCGAGAGGCCCATGGTGACTCTGGAGGAGCTGCAGAGATCCACAGCTCAGGTGAGAGAATCTATTAGTAATGCAATCCACAAATCTTGCCTTTATGGAAGAGTGGCAAGAAGAAAGCCTTTGCTGAAAGAAAGTCATAAGAAGTCCTGCTTGCAGTTTTAGAGAAAAGTCGTTTCCGAAAGAAGAACGGTGAGAAGGTATTTCCGTTCTAAACACCTAACGTAATGATTATCTAAGAGAGTGGACTCGACACCTAGAGACGTCGAGGAGGTCTCAGTGGTACCCGGAGAGCCGACGAAGAGACTACTTACGAGAGGAACGGGCCCGACAGTCAAATCCACCTGGTACAGAACCATCCAAACGTCAACACGGTATGAGAAAGGTAAAAACCTACTTACTAACTGGTCACGAGGTACTCTACAAGTTTTGCACCCTATAAGAAAATATTGGATTGGGACG
>BLSH010282580.1:3622382-3663366 GCA_018402905.1 Glandirana rugosa | reverse complement strand
CCCCTGTCTCTCAGTGTGGCCCCTCTCTCTCAGTGTGGCCCCTGGCTCTGTGTGGTCCCTCTCTCTCAATGTGGCCCCTGGCTCTGTGTGGTCCCTCTCTCTCAATGTGGCCCCTGGCTCTTAACGTGGCCCCTCTCTCTCAGTGTGGCCAATATCTCTCAGTATGGCCCCTGTGTCTCAGTGTGGCCCCTGTCTCAGTGTGGCCCCTGTGTCTCAGTGTGGCCCCTGTCTCTCAGTGTGGCCCCTGTCTCAGTGTGGTCCCTGGCCCTCAGTGCGGCCCCTGGTTCTCAGTGTGGCCCCTGGTTCTCAGTGTGGCCCCTGGCTCTCAGTGTGGCCCCTGGCTCTCAGTGAGGCCCCTGGTTCTCAGTGTGGCCCCTGTCTCTCAGTGTGGCCCCTGGCTCTCAGTGTGGCCCCTGGCTCTGTCTCACCTCTTTAGTGCTCAGGTTGCCCCGCACATATTTGGCCGCACAGATCCGCAGGTATCCTAGAAGAAGCAGCAGCAGCCCGGGGCCCGCTGGGGGCCCCATCACCGGGACCGGCGGAGGATGAGGAGAGAAGGACGGGAGAGATGAGGCACCGCAGCACCGGGCCGGTTCCGGTTACAGATGGAGGATGAAGATCAGCAGAGAAGACGAATCATCGCCGGACACCGGACACGGACAGCTGCAGCTCCGGAATGCATCACCGGAGAGGGAGGCGGTACCGGGAGAACCGAGCACAGCGCAGGCACAGGACACGGGGGCGAGCACTGCAGAGACACGGGAGACAGGGGAGGGGGGGTCCCTGTAATATAGGAGGGGGAACTTCATAAACTGGAGGGAGATCCAGAGAGGGGGGATCTGGGGGTCCCTGTAATATAGGATCTGGGGGTCCCTGTATATAGGATATGGGGGTCCCTGTATATAGGATCCGGGGGCCCCTGTATATAGGATCCGGGGGTCCCTGTATATAGGATCCGGGGGTCCCTGTATATAGGATTCAGGGGTCCCTGTATATAGGATCCGGGGGCCCCTGTATATAGGATCCGGGGGTCCCTGTATATAGGATCTGGGGGTCCCTGTATATAGGATCTGGGGGTCCTTGTATATAGGTGCAAGGGATCCCTGTATATAGGATCCGGGGGCCCCTGTATATAGGATCCGGGGGTCCCTGTATATAGGATCTGGGGGTCCCTGTATATAGGATCTGGGGGTCCCTGTATATAGGATTCGGGGGTCCCTGTATATAGGATCTGGGGGTCCCTGTATATAGGATCTGGGGGTCCCTGTATATAGGCGCAAGGGATCCCTGTCTATAGGATCTGGGGTCACTGTAATATAGGAGCAGGAGGTCCCTGTAATATAGGAGCAGGGGATCCCTGTATATAGGACCTGGGAGTCCCTGTATATAGGATTGGGGGGTCCCTGTAATATAGGAGCAGGGGGATCCCTGTATATAGGATCTTGGGGTCCCAATAATATAGGATCTGGGGGCCCCTGTATATAGGATCTGGGGGTCCCTGTATATAAGACCAGGGGATCCCTGTATATAGGAGAGAATCTAGGGGGTGCCTGTAATATAGGAGAGGATCTGGGGGTCCCATTGTATAGGAGCAGGGGGTTCCTGTATATAGGAGAGGATCTGGGGGTCCCATTATATAGGAGCAGTGGGTTCCTGTATATAGGAGAGGATCTGAGGGTCCTGTATATAGGAGAGGATCTGGGGGTCCCATTATATAGGAGCAGGGGGTTCCTGTATATAGGAGAGGATCTGGGGGTCCCTGTATATAGGAGAGGATCTGGGGATCCCTGTATATAGGAGAGGATCTGGGGGTCCTGTATATAGATGATTTGGGGGTCCTGTATATAGGAAGGAGGGGGCATCTATTTACGGTGGGACCATCTATCTACCAAAGGGAAGCTGAATCCAGGGAGAAGGGGATCTGGGGGTCCCTCTATATAAGAGCGAGGGGGACCTCTATATACTAACTAGAGGGTATCAGAATCCAGAGAGGAGAGGCTCAGGACACCGCTGAATATAAGATAGGATGAGAGAAACGTGATCCAAAGAGTGGGGGAATCTGGGGGTCCCTGTAATGTGGATGGAGGGGGACCTCTCTGGGATTCGGAGAGGGGGTGATCATCGGATCCCTGTATGTAGGTGGTGAGGGGGGCCCCTGTATTTGATCCCCTGCACTGATTTTGTACGTTTGCCCACTTACAAAGAAATGAAGGGTCTATAATGTTTATCATAGGGGTATTTTAAATGATAGAGACAGAATATCAACCAAAAATCTAGAAAAAACGCGATACAAATTATAAATTGAGTTGCAGTTCAGTCAGTAAAATAAGTATTTGATCCCCTACCAACCAACAATAATTGTGGCTCCCACAGACTGGCTACAGTAGGTGCTCATGTGGTACACAGATTAGTCCTGTCTATTTAAATGGTAAGTTCACCTTTACAGAAAAATCTGTAAGGTGAACTTACACAGGACCCCCTCCTCACCCCTCAAGTCCGGCTGACCTGGAGCGCGGCCTCACGGTCTGGGGCTTAGAAATCCCCTGCGGCTCAATCTCCTAAACCCACCTCGTAAGGCAATACATTTAGGAGAATTCTAATTGGTCGGCACCCACGTAGCCTGTCCTGTCACCGCAGGCGAAGAGGAGAGAAAGCCTCGGGGGACTTCAAATCCCCGGGCCGGTACAGTGGTGATCCGACATGTCAGTGCCGGTGATCGCCGAACTCCAGGTTAGCGGGACCGGGGGGGGGGGGGAGGTGGTCCACTGTAAGTTCACCTTACAGATTTTTTGTAAAGGTGAACCTACGCTTTAAGAAGATGCTCCTGACGACAACGCATTATGTGTATAAGAGATACCTGTCCAGAAAATCTCTTTCTTCCATTCAAACCTCACCATCACCAAGTCCAAAGAGCTGTCAAAGGACATCAGGGACAAGGTTGTAGACCTGCACAAGGCTGGAATGGGCTACAAGACCATCAGCAAGAAGCTTGGTGAAAAGGAGGCAACTGTTGGAGCGATTATTCGCAAATGGAAGAAATACAAAATAATCATCAATCGCCCTCGGTCTGGAGCTCCATGCAAGGTTTCGCCTCATGGGGTGAGGATGATCATGAGAAAAGTGAGGGATCAGCCCAGTAATACACGGGAGGTACTTGTGAATGATCTCAAGGCAGCTGGGACCGCAGCCACCATACAAACCATTGGTAGCACAAGACGCCGCCATGGATTGATATCCTGCAGCTCCCGCAAGGTCCTCCTCCTGAAGAAGGCCCATGTGCAGGCCTAAGAAATAAACACATACCTGACTGGTGTGAAACTCAGCGCTATAACCAAGAGACTGCACAATGATGTTTAAGAAGCCTGTGAGCTTTGTTGGTTACATGTGCAAAGTCCATGGATACATATGAAAGTGTCTTCTTGATAAAGGGCCAGTTCACACCATAGAAACGCACTCCGGATGCGTTCCGTATGCTTTTCTGCATGCACGTTTTTGACGCGTTTCCGGTCCATTCCGGTGCGTTTTTGATGCAGTCCAGTGCAGTTTATTCCCCCTTTTTTTCTTAGGACATGTGCATTCCAGTGCGTTTTTGGTGCATGTAGGTGCATTCCAGTGCGTTTTTGGTGCATGTAGGTGCGTTCCGGTGCGTTTTTGATGCGTTTTACCGCGTTCCAGTACAGTTCAGTGCATGAAAAATGCAGCATGTTCTACTTTTTTTTCTGGAGCTGGAACTGACTGCACTGGTGTGAACTATGCCATTGGAAACCATATAATCTACTTTCCATGCGTTTTTGATGCAGAATAAAAACGTACTGGACTGCATGTGGTGTGAACTGGCCCAAATAGTATACGGGGTTGACCCGTATAAGAAAGTCTCTATTTAAGTGCTGCTGTTGGAGGTGAGGCTGTTTCAACACACGGGCTGAGAACCTGAAGACTGTTTAAACAAGAAGGCAGGGAGAAAAAAGAGAAGCGGCAAGCAACTCCTAATGTAGCATCCTCTTGTGGCTTCAGCTCTTGCGGCTACACAGGGCTGACACAGAGGACCTGGACTCGCCACGTAGGAACCTTTGGCAGTTTCCTCCGCTGCTGCACCAGATAAGCCTTTGCTATTTGAGCACCATGTGAGTGCTTTTCATTTTGCCATTTTATTAATAAAAACGATGCTGCACTAAGAGTTGCTTGGCGCTTCTCTTTTTTTCTTCCTGCCTTCTTGTTTTTTTTTTTTTTTGTAATTCCTTTTATTTTATTAAAAAGTACAATTGACAAGTACAGTAAACAGCATAGATATGAATTCTAATGAGGCAAGAGTGAGTAGGGGGATGGCCCAAATGACACCACATCCATATTTGAGAAGTAAAGACTAGAAGCAATTTCTATGAAACCAAAAAATAGGTTCCAAGGACTTTTAAGGTGCCAATATGAACAAACATAACCAAAAATTTAAAATCACATTATTTTATTTGTTTACAAATGTAAAAAATCAACAATAAAAATTGGTACAGTCTCTTCATATAGAAATAGGTTTGTATATCATACATATAGTCAGTTTGACCAAGCTCTACATGTTTCACCCACTCATGGGGCTTCCTCAGGAGACTTATTTGAAGCTGACTATAAATAGAGAGAGATACAATGAGCATACAATACAAACAATTTTAACAATCCATCAGATATTAATATAACAATATTAGAAGTTATATATTCACATCATTTTTAGCAAAAAATTCCAATCACTCAATAACTGCATTGACACCACATGTACCTACCCAATTTTTTAAGAGAAGTATATCACACCACAAGTTGTGATATGAAGTACAGTCAAATATCAGAAGGAAAAAGCCCACCAAAACAAATGCGAGAATCCATCGCCCTAGCAGTGTATGGACCCGATAAGAGAACAGCTCTAGATTGTCATGACACTGAGAAAGCAGACTAACTCACATCTATACCTTCGCAGGAGAAAATGTATGTGGCAGACAGTACTACGCATTTGGACCTGTACATTAGCAGGATGTCGGGCATCCCGATGGCCAGTTAAATTAAGGGTACCAACAGTTTAATAGGTGAGACATAATGGAAGAGGCAAACTCAACAGATAATGCCCACCTCCAAACCCGGTATCCAGAGATGGAAGGAAGGGGTAAGAATAGAAAGGGGAAGGTGATAGAAAAGATATTTCACAAGTGGGATGTGGAGAAGGAATATAGAAAGAGATGAAGTACTAGGTAAAACAGAAAGCAGACAATTAGTTAGTGCCTCTCGTCCAGGTTAGTGAGGGTTAAGTCTAGGAGGTCATCCATATCATGGGGCCTCTCTGTCAGTGTAGATAAAATTGTTTCAGGGTCTCCAGGTCTCACGAAAGATCCCCTTCCGGTTATATAAGGTAGCGGTGAGATCTTCCATATCCCTCAATTCTGCCTTCTTGATTTAACATGTATAGGCCTGTCTGCCAATGAACATCTAAACGATTCAGAGAAGGATTGGGAGAAAGTGCTGTGGTCAGGTGAGACCAAAATTGAGCTCTTTGGCATCAACTCGACTCGCCATGTTTGAAGGAAGAAAAATGCTGACTATGACCTTAAGAACCCCATCCCTACAGTCAAGCACTGAGGTGGAAACATGACGCTTTGGGGCTGTTTCTCTTTTTAAGGTGCAGGCCGACTTTGCCACATCGAGGGGCCAATGGACGGGCCATGCAAAATCTTGGATGAGAACCTTCTTCCCTCGGCCAGAACACTTAAGATGGGTCTTCCAGAATGACAATGACCCAAAACATACCGCCAGGGCAACAAAGGAGTGGCTCAAGAAGACACACATTACGGTCATGGAGTGGCCTAGCCAGTCTCCAGACCTTAAAGCGGTTGTATTTTTATCTACAGGTAAGCCTATAATAAGGCTTATCTGTAGTTAAAAAGACTATCTCCTAAGCCGGTAAGGTTTAGGAGATATTCTCACTGCAAGTGCCGCTGACGTCAGCAGGTGCATGCTCAGTGATGTCCCAGAGAAGGCCCGACGCACAGCGCCAGACCCTTCCAGAAAGTCAGCCGCAAAGACGGGTTCCCGTGTGTGACGTTTTGGGGCTACGTCCACTCACAGCACCGGAGCCGCATACCCAGAAGGATCCACGGAGGGAAGATGGCAGCTCCCTCCTCGGGGACCAGGCGGACCTGTGGGAGCTTCGTTCTGAGGTAAGTATTTCATAATGATAAAAATGAAAAAAATATATATTTTTATAGGTGAGACAACTGCTTTAATCCTATAGAAAATGTATGGTGGGAGCTGAAAATTTGAGTTGCCAAGTGACAGTCAAGAAACCTTAAGGATTTAGAGAAGATCTGTAAAAAAGAGTGGACCAAAATCCCTCCTGACTGAGATGTATGCAAACCTGGTAACCAACTACAAGAAGCGTCTGACCTCTGTGCTTGCCAACAAGGGTTTCTCCCCCAAGTACTAAGACATGTTTTGCTTGGGGATCAAATACTTATTTTACTCACTGAACTGCAACTCAAGTTAACATTTGTATCATGAGTTTTGTCTGGATTTTTGGTTGATATTCTGTCTCTATCATTTAAAATACACCTATGATACAAAAATATAGACTCTTCATTTCTTTGTAAGTGGACAAACTTACAAAATCTGTAAATAATTATTTTGCCCACTATATTAGAGGGGTCTAGATTGGGTTTCAGAGAGGAGAGACATCAGAATCTGGGGGCTCCTGGTTAAAGGGGAGAAGGATGCAGAGAGAAGGGCAATCTGGAAGGTCTCTGTATATAGGAGGGGTGGGAGTTCCCTATACTCAAGGGAGCCGGGTCCAAAGAGGAGATGAATTAGGATATTAGGGACCATGTATATTAGAGGGTAGAGAATTATCAATGGTGGAGGGGATCTGAATCTAGGAATCCCTGTATATAAGAATGTAGAGGACTACCTATACTGGAGGGGTACAGGATCCAGAGAGGAAGGATCAAGATTGGGTCGTCCCTGGGCAGAGAAGAGCTTTCGTTTCTAGAGAGGAACCAGGATGTAGAGAGGAAGGGGATCAGGATCTGGGGGTTCTTGTATGCGGCGGGAGGGGGGGGCATTATACTGGGGAGAACAGATTTCACAAAGAAGAGGGACCAGGATCTGGGGATCACTGTACATAGGGAGGGAAGGCTCTTTCTATAGTGGAAGGGATCAGAATCTCGGGGTCCTTGCATGTAGAAGGGGGCTTCCTATACTGGAGCAAGCAGAATCCTCAAAAAAGGTGGGCTCAGGATATGGGGGTCACTGTACATAGGAAAGGAAGGATCTTTCTGTAGTGGAAGGGATCAGGAGAAATGAGGGAGCCAGGATCTGGGTGTAGAGGGAGCAGAGGAACTTTCCATACTGGGGGAGCAGGATTCACACAGAGGGAGCAGGATCTAAGGGTCTCTCTACTTGAGGGGAAAAAAGAATATGGAGTTCTGTATACCGAAGGTAAAGGGTCTACATCCAAAGGAGTGGTGGCCCGTCCATTAGAGGCGCACGGCACGGGTGCCGCCCCTTATGTCCATGCGGGCTCTTTTTTGAAGCATGTGATTAGAGCCAAAGGCTTTAATAGGCTTCAAAAAAGGGTGGGCTCGGGGCACAGAGCACTGCGCCCTGAGAACACCCAATTGTGTGATAATAGCGAATGAATATTTGCTATTGTCACGCTGAGCCTCCTCCCGGCCAATCAGGAAGCGAATGACCCGACCGACGGTGTGGAGGGGGGGTTGCCGCTGGCCCCCGGAGGGGGGGTGGTTGTTTGCCGCCCCCCCACCAAAAAAAAAAACACCATCTGCCACTGACATACAGTATACTGGAGACATACAGGATCTAGAGCAGCCATTGTCATTTTCCTCCAGAGGTTGCTACGGGTTCCTTCAGCTGTGGCTAATTGACCTTCCATCTGTTGGTACCTTTATAGATTCAGATCCATCATCGCTTGGCAGAGCCTGTAGCATGACACCAATGATCTTTAAACTTGTCTGTAGGGTAGCATTTTAACCACCAGGGTGGCATTTTTTCCCACTGGCCACCAATGTAAGGGGCATTTTCCTAATGACCCCCAATGGACTAATCTTGACTCTCTGAGATGTGAAAAGAGTTCCTCTGGGTTGAGAAAAGTTTGATCTAGAGGGAAGGGTTACCAGGATGTAGGAGATCTCTGTATATTGAAGGATATCATGTGTTCTACATTGGAGGTAATCATAATCCAAAATGGCAGCAGCACAAAGTTTTGGAGAGGACTATTAGAAACCTGGGGTATTTTTTTTTTTTTATACTGGTTTAAGGTTTTATTTCCTTTTACTTTAAAACACAAACCATTGATAAAAAGCATATTTTGATGCCACCATTTAAAGATATGTTACAGTTTTGGTCATCAACTTGGTTGTGGCAAACAGGTCATATACTGGAGTATACCTCATGGATGTTAAAGCAATCGTGTCATAAGCAGATGGCTCCAGAATCCTGTTCAAATTTTCCATGTATTGAATTTGCCAATTCAGTAATCTACAGTCCGTTGTAGTGACATTATCCAAATACATTTTCTCATTGTGCCGTGGCAAGTAAGGCTTTAGTATGCATCACACTGCACAAACTACAGGCAGCATACTCCATATCGGCCTCATCCATGGAACCGGCTCTTCTAAAGGTCACCTATGTCATGGGAATTCACCGGGCTGGGGCCCTCAGTGGCCAGGAAGAGCAGCAGCCACCGTCCGCCATTGGCAGAGCGCGCGTCTCAGAGGACACAGAACACTTGCCGCTCCCTGACCAAGCCGGACAGAAAAGCAGAAACCTGGGGTATTTTTATACTCGAAGGTGATTAATGTCCAAGGAAAGCTGTACACAGTAGAGAATAGAAGCTCTGAAGGGGGATCAGGATTTTTTAGTTTGTGTATAATGGAGGAGACACTTTATATTGGAAAGGGGTCAGGGTGCATAGGTAAGATGTAGACTGTACTGGATGGGGGATCAGAATTTAAGGTGTTGGAGGCAGGCCCGGACTGGGATGAAAAATAGGCCTGGGCATTTTAGACTGGGCAGCCCGATCCCTTGGGAGGGGCGGAGATGGGGGTGGGGGGGTTCGAATGGGTGGTCAGTGAGGGGATATTCTGAGAGACATTTCAATCCAGTAAAAAGACATCGCCACCCTGGAAAGAGACAGCCCCAGTCCAGCAAAGAGACAGCCTCAGACCAGCAAAGAGACAGCCCCAGTCCAACAAAGTGACATCCCCAGACCAGCAAAGAGACAGCCTCAGACCAGCAAAGAGACAGCCTCAGTCCAATAAAGTGACATCCCCAGACCAGCAAAGAGACAGCCTCAGACCAGCAAAGAGACAGCCCCAGTCCAACAAAGTGACATCCCCAGACCAGCAAAGAGACAGCCTCAGACCAGCAAAGAGACAGCCCCAGTCCAGCAAAGTGACATTCCCACCCTGCAAAGAGACAGCTCCAGTCCAGCAAAGTGACATCTCCAGACCAGCAAAGAGACAGCCCCAGACCAGCAAAGTGACAGCCTCAGACCAGCAAAGAGACAGCCCCCAGACCTGCAAAGAGACGGCCCCAGACAAGCAAATAGACAGCCCCAATATTCAGCAAAGAGACAGCCTCAGACCTCCAGACCAGCAAAGAGACGACCTCAGACCAGCAAGAGACAGTCCCAATATCCAGCAAAGAGACTGCCCCAATTTCCAGCAAAGAGACTGCCCCAATATCCAGCAAAGAGACTGCCCAAATCCACCCCCTTTCCCCGCCACTACAGAGCGGGACTTTGGCTGTACACACCGGTTCAGTTCACAGTGCACTCACCTTTGGTGGTAGTGCTGAAGGCCTCAGCCATGACTTCTCCGTCCCTCCTCCTCTCCAGCATCCTGGTTGCCAGGTGCTTGGCGGTTGAAGGGCGCATGCCGAACAGGGACCTAAGTTGCCATGCCACAGCTTGGTGGGCTGTAATGAAGACACTCTTTCCGCTCCTCCCACCAACTCCCAGCATATGCAAAGCAGAACACCAGCGGCCAGCCCTGCATATCAGAACCTGCGGGCAGCCCCGGCCCTCCGGGCAAACATCCGGTGTGCCCTATGGCCAGTCCGGGCCTGGTTGGAGGTAAGGCTTTGGGGTTAATTTACTAAAACTGGAGAGTGCAACTCTGGTGCAGCTCTGCATAGAAACCAATCAGCTTCCAGGTTTATTGTCAAAGCTTCATAGAACAAACTGAAGATAGAAGCTGATTGGCTACCACGCACAACTGCACCAGATTTTGCACTCTCCAGGCTTAGTAAGTCAACCCCTTTGTATACTGGTCGGGATTAGGACCCAGAGGGGAGCAGAGCACAAGCAAAGAGGGCATAAAAATCTATCTTATTAAGACTCCAATGTTCTGTATGAAATATAAATGTTTACTATGGTTATTTACCTAAAATTCCACACATTTACTGAAAAAAAACTGCAGTTCTTTATAGGACAGTTGTTACTAGTTACGAGTTTGGCAGTCCATGTTCTGGAGAAAAGTTGAGACTCAAGTATTCATAAAGACCTTTGTGCACGCTACGTTGAATAGTCTGATCCTTGTTTAAATATATCAGAGGATGAGTATGCAGATCAGTTGAGGCGCAGCACAAGGAGAGTAAGGAATCTGTCATTACTGTCGAATATGAAGAACTTGGGGATTTGGAGGACAGTCTATTTCTGCATAGGCAAATGACAGTTTGCATATTTCATTGGATCTGAAATTTTATATTCAATCAAAGCAATTTTTGTGTCCATTTAATCAGGAAATTTGAATTTTTGAACTGAAGGTGCGTAAAGTATTCAATGAAATATCCAAATCACGCCTTGCCTGTGCAAAACTAGATTAGACCACGGGCTCTCATTGAATGGTATGTGCACTCTAGAGGGTATTTTTGTCTAGTTCAGGGGGTACTACTTCATAAACTAAATTCTTTGTAACACCTACATTTCTTAAGCAAAAAAATATTATTTCCAGATCAAATTAGGGCTAGACTCCATACTAACAGAAAAGCAATACATATAGCCAAAGGATGTTTATATATGTGCAGCCAGCCCTGGGATTTACACAGCTCTGCCACACAGCACAGTCCTGTTTAGTAGGGCAGGAGACCTGATATTTATTTTGTAATTCGAATCAATTACAGGTCTTGTCTCTTCCCCAGCCTGTGATTGGACAGCGAAAGAAGAAGAAGATGCAAACTGATGGGCTCAACTCTTTGTCACTCTGCTCTCTCCTCCTATCAGTATGTTCCTTCATAGGAGCAATGCAGCATGCCTCATTTTCTCCTTGTGTTGCTCCCTCTCCCCATCTGGGACTGAAAGATACCAGGTCAAATTTTGGTACTAGAACTACCAAAATGTGATATATATGTAATTAATGTATAATAAATACAGAGCTGCAATAATTTGCATTTTTGTATCTGCCTGGAGTTCATTTTTTTAGTATTTTTGTTATTTAAAAATGGGCCTGCATGAGTCTACATGAATACATTCCTACATTACATGGCACAGGCTTCAGGGATTACATGATTGTGCCATCTCTGATCCGACACCTTAGTCCAAGAAGTAAACGATGACCCGTGGATAGTGCCCAAACAAAGATGGCCCCTTCCCTCTGGAAAGTATGCATGCATCTACATAATATGAAAAAATCCAATGAAAAGAAGCCCTGATTCAGCCTTCCTTACACTATATTACCAAAAGTATTGGGGTGCCTGCCTTTACACGTACATGAACTGTCTGTAAAAGTGGTTGTCAACTTGTGACAACCACTTTAACCTACAGGTAAGCCTATAATAAGGCTTACCTGTAGGTGCCCTGCATATCTCGTAAACCTGCACGGTTCAGAAGATATACAGGGTGGGCCATTTATATGGATACACCTTAATAAAATGGGAATGGTTGGTGATATTAACTTCCTGTTTGTGGCACATTAGTATATGTGAGGGGGAAAACTTTTCAAGATGGGTGGTGACCATGGTGGCCATTTTGAAGCCGGCCATTTTGAATCCAACTTTTGTTTTTTCAATAGGAAGAGGGTCATGTGACACATCAAACTTATTGGGAATTTCACAAGAAAAACAATGGTGTGCTTGGTTTTAACTTTATTCTTTCATTGAGTTATTTACAAGTTTCTGACCACTTATAAAATGTGTTCAATGTGCTGCCCATTGTGTTGGATTGTCAATGCAACCCTCTTCTCCCACTCTTCACACACTGATAGCAACACCGCAGGAGAAATGCTAGCACAGGCTTCCAGTATCCGTAGTTTCAGGTGCTGCACATCTCGTATCTTCACAGCATAGACAATTGCCTTCAGATGACCCCAAAGATAAAAGTCTAAGGGGGTCAGATCGGGAGACCTTGGGGGCCATTCAACTGGCCCACGACGACCAATCCACTTTCCAGGAAACTGTTCATCTAGGAATGCTCAGAAGTTTCTGACCACTTATAAAATGTGTGCAATGTGCTGCCCATTAAAGTCACCATTGTTTTTCTTGTGAAATCCCCAATAAGTTTGATGTGTCACATGACCCTCTTCCTATTGAAAAAACAAAAGTTGGATTCAAAATGGCCGACTTCAAAATGGCCACCACCCATCTTGAAAAGTTTCCCCCTCACATATACTAATGTGCCACAAACAGGAAGTTAATATCACCAACATGATCACCACCCATCTTGAAAAGTTTCCCCCCTCACATATACTAATGTGCCACAAACAGGAAGCTAATATCACCAACCATTCCGATTTTATTAAGGTGTATCCATATAAATGGCCCACCCTGTACAGTGTACTAGCATTGCCAACGTCATTTTGGCACATGCGCAGAGAAGAAGCGGCCTCCGTGCTGTTTCTTCACTGTGATCATGCCCTGACTGGTGGCTCCCACGCGCATGCGCGGGAGTGACGTCAGGTGACTCTGGCCAGTCACAGAGCTGGAGATCACGGCAGATTAAGGAAGAGGGGCTGAAGATGGACGCTGCCAGCACAGGGGACAGCGCTGGACATCGCAATGTATAGTAGCCCATTATGCATCTACTTTGCAGGGGAATGTAGAGGAAGTAAACCCCATCTGGGTTTACTTCCTCTTTAATGGCATCCCAGTCTTAGTCCGTAGGGTTCAATATTGAGTTGGCCCACCCTTTGCAGCTATGACAGCTTCAACTCTTCTGGAAAGGCTGTCCACAAGGATTAGGTGTTCTAACTTGTTGAGGTTAGGACCAGTGGCAGGCCGTGTATTGTGGGCACCAGAGGCATAACTAGAACCTTCAGGGCCCTGGTGCAAGAAATTATGAAGGGCCCCCTGACCCCTGGCCAGGGCCCTTCCCTCTTCCCACTGATCCTGGGGCCCTTTAATCCCATCGGGTCCCTTTATTATGGTACCGCAGCGGGGTCCTTTCACAAATTCTGCAGCGGGCCCCCTTTCTGCCATATACAGCATACCTCCCTGCCCATTATAGACGTACAAATGGGAGCATCAAACCAAAAATGGACAAAAGGGTCCAAAATCATTTTAATTGGTTAAAAAGCCATATAGAAATACCCAACGTGTTTTGGGGGGCAACACAGGATACAATTTGGATGGACTAACACCATATCCCCCCTTCTTCTCCTATAAACGGACTGAAAACAAGTCTGCATTTGTCTACAGCCTGTTGGTCACATACAACCTATTGGCATTTCTTGTGTGGCCCTCAAGGCACCAGCAGACAGTAGTCTTACCTAGATGCTTATTTAAGCCAGTAAAGGAAAAATATTCTTTGAACTGGCTTATACTAGTTAATTTATCTGGCTTATTTTTTTCCTGGACTTTACTGGCTTTCCCGAACTAAATATTTTTACTGTTAAGCCAGCCATACATGGCTCAAGCCTTGGCCAGTTTAGCAAGAACCAGCCAACATTCCATCCATCTATGGGCAGGCTGGTTGTACAGAAGTTGATCCATCAATCAACTTCAGTACAACCAGCCTGTCAGAGTTTTAACCATTGGTAGTGATCATTGTGTTCTGGTGGTAGGGAAGGCTCCCCATCAGCAGAACACAATAGCACTGTGGGAGGGATTCCCCTGTCTACAATGACTGTGTTGATGGGGGAATCAAGCAATTTTCTTTCCTTTCACCGGTGGTGGAAAGAAAAAATTTCCATCCTGCTCCTTTGAATTTTCTTGTCACTGCAGGTGTGAATGTCAATTTGACCCCATTATCGGATAGAAAACTGATCAAATGTTCTTAAAACTAAAGATTTCAAACAAAATGCTATTAATGTATGGCCAGCTTAAATATGGGTGTATTGATTTGCACAGGGCTGGGATCTCTGTAATGTGTCTCCAATCAGAGGCGAAACTAGAACCTTCGCAGCCTCAGAGCAAGAAACCATGAAATGCCTCCTTGACCCCTGTCCAGGGCCCTCTTCCCTCCGAGCCTGGTGGTGGAACACCAGGGCCCGGACACAAGTGTGTCCTTTGCAACCCTTGTAATTTGTCCACTGGTGTCACTAGTTTTTTATTTTTGTTAGTTAATATTTTTTATTATTTTTTTTACCATTTTATTTTTATTTATTTTTACACTATTATTTTTTTATTATTCTTTACATTGTTTTAGGAGCCCAGTTGGGGGCTTTGGTGAGATATCAGGGGTCCAATCAGACCTCTGATGTTTCACCTTTGAGATAGAGAAAGGAGATTGAAGACACAGCCCTCCATCTCTGCAGCCTCAGCTGCACTGAATTAATGGACCGGAATGGCTCTGTGCTCAGCTTCCCGTTCATTCACAAACTGAAACATAGTAAACACAGTTTACTATGTTTCAGTTATGAATGGACAGAGTCAGTGATCGGTAAGGAACACTAATTCCATTCATTCAGACAAGGAAGGGGCCGGTAATTGACACATTTACTGGCCCCTTCAGCAGCCGGCAGGAGAACCGAGAAGAGCTGCGGAGGACAAGGGGGGCCAGGAGAGAGGACAGGGGTTCGGGGGGAGCATTGAGAAGCTGGATAGGAGGGATGGCAGCATATAGAGGAACCAATTCCCTCCCTCCTGCAGCTGCTGATTGCCTGGATATTGGATCGGTTCCTCTATATGCTGCTGCCCCTGCTATCCAGGTGTACAGGGGGCCACCTGGGCCCCCTGGAGCATAGGGCTGGGTCATAATTGCGACCCCTGCGCCCCCTGTAGGTACTCCCCTGTCTCCAGTCTATGATAGTCTCCTGAAGCATGTCTCAAGTCTCCAACAACTTATGTCTGCACTCTCTAACCATCTCTTTTAGCATGCTCGTAGTAGTCTATAGCCATCTTCTGTTGCATGAAGAGTGTTTTTATAGATTCCTGTAGCATTACATCCACTGAAAGCGGTTGTCTACCCTCAAAACGCATTTTTACCTACAGGTAAGCCTATAATAAGGCTTACCTGTAGGTAAAATTAATATCTCCTAAACCTGTACGGTTTAGGAGATATTCCACTTGCATGCAGCCGCTGACGTCATGGCAAATGTGCAGGAATGTCCCGATGCATAGCGCAGGACCTTGCCGGAAAGTCTGCCAGAAAGGTGGGAGTGACGTCTCGCGGCTCCGGCCACTCACAGCGAACCCAGAAGAATGCCCACAAGGAAGATGTCCGCTTGAATATTATATGCAGCTATTTGGTAATATTGAGGACCGCACTCAAGGCCCCCTATATCAAGTGAATTGACCACCACTGGTCTACAGGGTGTGCTACTAAATAAATAAACTAATTAATATGTGTACATCATAAAATCTAAAAAAAATGGGATATTTTGAAGACTGTTGAAGAATGCACTTATGAATTGTTCAAAATGCAGTAAACCCTCAGCATGTTAAACAATATAGATCAGCCATTTTCAACCAGGGTACTGTGCTGTGGATCCTCCAGAGGTTGCTAGGGGTTCCTCAGACTGTGGCTCAATGACCTCCCAGCTGATGGTGCATGCATATTTTTGGGTAGAACGCTGCACAGCTGAGCTAGCAGCATGACACCAAAGATCTTTCATCTGCTTGTAAGGGTGACACTCCGACACCACAGAAAAAGGCATATTCTTCTACGGACCATCAATGTAGCATGCATTCTTCTCATTGATTCCCTATGAATTAATTTTAGTAGGGGTTCCCTAAGACCCGAAATTATCTCAAGGGTTCCTCTTGGGTAAAAAGGTTAATAAAGGCTGCTCCAGATCATACCATCGTTATTTTATCTTTATGCACAGGGCTGGTGACCTACAAGGGAGTATTACCCATACACAGCTGATCTGTGTTACAGTAAATGGAGAGAATGAAGGTATTAGGTGTCATCCTGGCTCCATGCCATACACTGTGCAGGCTGAGAACACAAGTCCATCAATATCATTATCAGCATTCAGCTCTCAACCCAAGGCGGGTTCTGCTCTGCTGCCCAACACAATAGAAAGAAGAGAAGCTCAAATGGCAACCCAGAGTCTACCTGAGGCCCTTCTGGCTTCCCCTCTGTGACGCTCCTGGCATGGCTGTGCTATTTAAGAAACAATCGAGCTGTGCAAAAAGTGAAATGGAAAAGCCCTGCCTAAGATCAAAGACCACACGACCCATGCCATTACCACTGTTAGCTAGAAAACCCTTCTGTCTGTGCTGCTCTGGAAAGCAACAGTAGAGACAAACTAGTTTCAGAAAGGCACACGACAGAGGGTTTTCTGGCTTACCAAGGTAAAAGCAGAAATATTGTGGTGTTTGCGCTTAAATGGGTTGTAAAGGTTTGTTTTTTATTTTTTTTAAATAACGAACACTTCATACTTACCTCCTCTGTGTTAGGATTTTGCACAGAGCGGCCCCAATCAGGGGAGAGCTGGCCCAGGGGGTAGGGTGGCAATTGCCCCCCAGGCCACCCTAACTTACATTTAAAATGGCCGATGGCTGCTGCCCGCTCACACTTTTTTTTTCTTGTGGAGGAAGGAAATAGGGCCCAGGGGCGCAGCCACCAACTAACTGCAGGCAAAGGGGGGGCGCCCAGGGCCGGCCCTACCAAGGATCCCGCTAGGCCCATTGGGTGGGCATGGATGGTGAGCTGATTCGGTGGTTCAATGGGCCACTTGACTGGACTTGCCCCCCAGGCCTACGGCTGCCAGCCCTCCCCTGGCCCCAATCCTCCTCTTCTGGGGTCCCCCAGGGCGCTCCTGGCTCCTCCCCGCATCAAGTGCCCCTCACACTGTGTCCTGTTGCTGCATCTATTGACACAGACAGCAGGACTCGGTCCCGCCCCCCCCCCCCGGGAGCCAATGGCTGTGCTGCTATCAATCTATCCAATCAGGATCCGAGACACCGGTTGCTTGTCCCGGCACTGGAAAGACCCGGCTCAGGTAAGTATTAGGTGGGCTCTGGGGGGGGGGTTGCTGCATCGCAGGAGATTTTTCACCTTAATGCACAGAATGCATTAAGGTGAAAAAACCTGAGACTTTACAACCCCTTTAAGCTGTAATTTGCAATAAATATCTGCACAACACTATTATCTGCACTATTTTGCAACTGACAATAAAATATTTTTAGGGTGCTTAAAGCGATATTAAACTCAGCAAACATTAATTATATTGCAGACCAATTCTTACATGTGGTGTCCGCATTCATTTTCTTTTTTTAGGCTTAGCTTTTTTTTTTTCACCTGGTGATCCTGCAGGTCCTTGAGGACGCCCTGTGGGTGGGGCGAAACGCGTTGACACAATTTCCAGTCCGTGGTTAGCGTGCGACGTCACTTCCGGTGTCCTTGGAACGCAGAGCGGCGGCTTGAGAGGAAGTACGGCGCTGCATTGGAAAACTGACACACTGTTTGATTTTACTGGAGTTCCTGTGAGTTTTTAATCTGTTCTGCAATTAAAGTTTTCTTACAATATTACAATATTACACTATGTCTGCTCTACCTTGATCCCAAGGGTTTTTGGCTTACTGGTTCAGAGACGGATTCAGCTCTTAAAGGCACCACCACCCTGATAGCATCTAAACCACCAGAAAAAGCCTGCTTGACCCCAGACTGAAAAGCTGTGGGTCATTGATTTCTGGTGAGGAGGAGGAAAGAGGGGGAGAGTGGCACAGAACACGTTTGGAATGGTTTTCCAGCACTGGAGCACTTATTGATTGATGAAGCACCAAGCACTTTTTTGGGATTTGAAGTATATATATATATAATCCTGGGAGTTGAATCTTCACATCCATGCAGGATTTGAAGTACATGAACTGTTTTATAACACGTTATTTGCTAGCACGTTAGCACTTTATTTTAACAATTTTCTAAATGCTCTATTAATGAAATGATGGTTTATCACAATGGTTCAAAAATATAATGTTGGAATTTTCTTTATGGTATTACATGACACTCACACATATACAATTTTTTACCTTACTACACCATTTACGGTTGATAATTTATTAATTTTTCACTTACTAATCATCTTGTATGAGGACAAGGGGATTGGCAGCGCCACGCTTTAATTTTTTCATTTCGATCCTGCAGGTATGTCTGTTGTTTTTTAAAAGAACAAGCAGTCCTGCAGATGTAGCAGTTAGGGGGATGAGACAAGCCATTTACCACTGCCATTGGTGCTTACAATGATCAGCATTTATTTATGTAAAATCTTTATCTCGAAAGGAAAAAAAAACTGCTTATAAAGTATTAGCTTTAATTTGGCTTCAGTTTGTTAATGCATCTAAATCTGCTAGTTCATCTAATGTGAAACTACTATTGCCCCAGACTGAAAATGATGCAGTCCAAAGGCGTCTCTTTTGCTCCTTCATCCAGAGTGAAGGCACTCTAATACATGAGGCGTGTTATTGGCCGGGTCACCAGGTAAAAACAGAGAGGAAAAAAGACTAAGACCTCTTTCACATTGGAGAGATTTGTAATGCGATTTAACAGATGACAAGTCACAGACTATTGCTGGAATGACACCGTTCCAATCGGTGCGATGCCGACTTTGCGGCGCCGTACCGATTTGCAAAAGTAGTTCCTGCACTACTTTTGCTGATTTCAGGAGGGATGAATGATCCGCACAGATGTCTTTCAAGTAGCACCTGAAATCGCATTGACCTGCTACTTTGGAATCACGCTACTTCAAGTGAAGTAGCACGATTTCAAAGTAGCATCAATGTGAACCAGGGCTAAAGAAGAAAACAAATGCAGCCATCACATCTAATGATTGGTAAGCTGCAATATATTACATTTTTGGTTTTGGGTTTACTTCCACTTTAACCACCTTCAGCAACAATCATTATTTTTTGCTAAAAAATTAGTTAGAATCCCCAAACATTATTTTTTTAAGGCCTCATACACACGGTCTTTTTTTAAAGCCACTTTTTTGGCGTTTTTTGCATTTCTCCATATTATTTAACCACTTCCCGACCGCTTGCCGTGTTTTCACGGCGGCAGTCAGGTTGCTGTGTGCAAATCGCCGTAAAAAGACGGCAATCTGCGAACGGCCACTAGGGGGCACGCATGCGCCCGCCGCACTCCTGAGGAGTGTGCCCGCGGCTCGGGCGGACCCGATGTCCGCCGGCGAGCCGCGATGAGCGGCCACAGGTAAAGAACGGGGAACCGCCGATGGCGGCGGTTCCCCATTCTGTTAGTGCAGGCAAGGGAGATCTACTGATCCCTGTCACTGGGATCAGTTAGATCTCTCATGCCCATGGTAGCCCAACCCCCCCCACAGTTAGAACACACCCAGGGAACACAGTTAACCCCTAGATCTCCCCCTGCAGGTTAACCCCTTCACTGCCAATGACATTTATACAGTAATCAGTGGACATTTAAATTTATGATCGCTGAATAAATGTCATTGGTCCCAAAAAAGTGTCAAAAATGTCCGACATGTCCGCCGCAATATCGCAGTACCGCTAAAAATCGCAGATCGCTGCCATTACTAGTAAAAAATAAAAAAAAATAAAAACCCCAGAAATGAATTCTCATCATCCGTAAACGCGGCCATTTTTGCGCAAACCAATCAATAAACGCCAATTGCGATTTTTTTTATCACAAATATGAGGAAGAATATAAATCGGCCAAAACCGGTGAAAAAAAATGTTTTTTTATATTTTTTTTTGTATTTGAATCTTAGCAAAAAGTAAGAATTGTGGGTTTTTTTGCAAAATGGTCGCTCTTCTTTTGTTTATAGCGGCGATCAGAAATGACACAGAGGCGATCAAATACCACCAAAAGAAAGCTCTATTTGTGGGGAAAAAAGGACGCAAATTTTGTTTGGGTGCAACGTCGCACGACCGCGCAATTGTCAGTTAAAGCGACGCAGTGCCGAATCGCAAAAAGTGCTCTGGTCCTAAAGCTTGAAAACCTTCCAGTTGGTAAGTGGTTAAAAAACGCTGTAGAGGGCGTCGGCGTTAGTGAGCTGTAAATAGAACGCGACCAGCGCGTTCCGAGGCTGTAGCGTTTTGACATTTTTGACGCTAAGCCGGCATAACGCTCACTAACGCCATACTGACGTTAACCAACGTTTTGGACGCCGGTGTTTTCAGGTTAAAAAATAGCAGAGGACTGTTTTTTTTTTTAAAAACGCCTATTGACGCCGACGCTCACTAATGCCGATGCAAAACGCAGAAAAACGCGCAGATTTTTCCCTGACGTCGGGTCCGACATTTTGATTATTTTTTTGCATATTTAGGCCTCATATGTGTGTATGAGGCCTAAAGCAGAGGCCCTAGAGAATAAATTGGTGGGTTTTGCAATTTTTAATGTCACACCGCATTTGCACAGTGTTTTTTTGGGAAAAAATTTTTTTTATTTGAATGCAGAAAAAAACACAATACATAACCCAATTTGTTTGTAAAATATAAAAGATGATGTTACTCCGAGTAAATAGATACCAAACATGTCACGCTATAAAATTACGCACGCCCGTGCAACGGCAACAACCAACGTCAATTTTACTAGCCGATGCTTTAAAAGCCTTTACAGGTTACCACTTTAGATGTACAGAGGAGGTCAGGTGTTAGAATTACTGCCCATGATCTGACGTTCACGGTGATACCTCACATGTGTGGGATGATCGCTATTTGCGTGCGTTCGTGACTGACACGCACGCTTGTCTTTGTGCGCAAGCATGGGAGGATGGTAGTACTCTCATTTTTTTTTGAATTATTATTTATTTTTGTACTGTTGCTTTATTTTATTTTTTTTCTTTTGATCACTTTTTTTTTTTTGCTGTCAGAAGAAATGTAAACATCTTTGTGACAGCAATAGGCAAGTGACAGGTACTCTTTATGGAGAGATCTGGGGTCTATAAGACCCCCAAATTCCTCCTCTGCACTTAAAAGCATTAAAAACACCAAGATCTGCGTTTTTGAATGCTTCGCCATTGCTTTCGATTTTCTGAGTAGACTGGAACTGATGTCATGTCATCGCTTCTGGTTATGAACAGCTGATCAAAGTCAAACCCGGCTTTGCTTGGCTGTCCGGCCGGCGGGGCGAGAGAGCCCGAGAGAGCCATGGAAGGTGGCGAGAGTGGGGGGGCATCCCCTCCTGCTGCTTGTAATAGCAATTGATCGCCTAGTAAGCAATACCGGAGTGATGCCTGCAGCTGCAGGCATCATCCTGGTACAACCACCGGAAGTCCAATGATGTATGGATACGTCACTGGACGGGAAGTGGTTAAAGTGATACTAAAGGATGTTATTTTTTTTTTTGTTGTTAAAATAAAGAAGATGATACTTACCTAAGGAGGCACCCATGCATGTGTACTCTCGAGTTATAGACACATATAGTAAGCCACACTCCCACACCCTACCCACAAGAGTGTTACTGAAAGGAGCAGGAGCCCGCTGTCCTCTGTGTCTCCTGTGAGATCGGGCGTGGAACAGGAGTTAGGTAAGTGTTCGGGCATGGGGGTGGGCAGGACAAGTAGTGGGGTGTTTATTACCTTAATGCACAGAATGCATCACGGTATAGCCAGGTGCATGGCTGTTAAAAGTTCAGAGTGAGAGAAACACTGGCTGCAGCTGCACTCTGTAGCTGCTGCCCTGGTTAACAGCTATATCAGCCAGAGGAGGGAGCTGCTGAGCAGGAAGAGTTCAATAGACTGCGTCAGGCAGCACTGCACTGTGAGAACTGTAGCCTAGAGGAGAAAGACTGTATTCAACTGCTTAAGGACCACCCCATGTACATGTACTGCGGCAGGGTGCGTACGTGTACGCATGCTGTACATGAATTTTTTTCTTCGGGTCTGCGGTGGCCTGCTCCCGCTGTGTCCAATCAGCGGGTCCAGCGGATCCGATGTCCACCGGAAACCCGACGATCGTTCCGAGAGAGGCAGAACGGCGGTCCACCTATGTAAACAAGGCAGATCGCCATTCTGCTAGTAAGGAAAACAGAGATCTTGTGTTTCTGCTAAGCAGGAACACAGATCTCTGTCTTCCTACAGTTAAACCATCCCCCACACAGTAAGAAAGCACTCCCAGGGAACACATTTAACCCTTTGATTGCCCCTGATGTTAACCCCTTCCATGTTAGTGTCATTAGTACAGTGACATAGCATTTTTTTTTAGTTGGTGTCACCGGTCCCCAAAAAAGTGTCCGATTTGTCCGCCACAATGTCGCAGTCCAGCTAAAAATCACCGATCGCCGACATTACTAGTAAAAAAATATTTAAATTCCATAAATATATCCCATAGTTTGTAGACGCTATCACTTTGCGCAAACCAATCAATATATGCTTATTGGGACTTTTTTCACCAAAACCATGTAGCAGAATACATATTGGCCTAAACTGATGAAGAAATTCTATTTTTTACATTTTTTTTGGATGTGTTTATCAGAAAGTAAAAAATATTGTTTTTTCTTTCAAAATTGTTGGTCTTTTTTTGCTTATAGCGCAAAAAATAAAAACCGCAGAGGTTATCAAATACCACCAAAAGAAAGCTCTATTTGTGGGGAAAAAAATGGACGTCAATTTTTTTTTGGTACAACGTTGCACGACCACGCAGTTGTCAGCTAAAATAACGCAGTGCTGTATCGCAAAAAAATGGCCTGGTCAGGAAAGGGGGTAAAATCTTCCAGAGCTGGAGTGGTCAAAGCGGAGCTCCAGGCTACTTCAGAAAAAATAAAAGTAAGCAGCTACAAAATATGTAGCTGCAGACTTTTAATAAACAGCCACTCACCTTCCCAGGATCCAGCGATGCGCTCACTTCAGCCATTTTCCCTTCTGTCGCCTGTCCCTGGCGCCGGCGTTAGGGTTGCCACCCGTCCGGGATTCACCCGGAAAATCCAGGTTTTGAATCATATGTGTTTCAGACCGCCTGAAACCTGGACACTTTATTCAGATTGGACTGTGGCGTCAAGTAACCGAGTACCACAACTGCCGAGTGCATAGGCGTGCTCACGGGTTAGGTGTGCCTGGGCTCATCCTAATCACCAGGGTTGCCAACTGTCTGGAAGGTTAACTGCAGTTGTCTAAGCTGAATGTCTATGACACTCTCTCTAACCCTGCCCAGAGCCAGTACAGTTCTTCCCCCCACCCCACACGGATGGCAGAGGAGTGGAGAGAGGGCTCAATCTGCTCCACCTCCTCCCGCCCCTACCCCTCTGTGTCTGCCCGCTCACACTCCAATCCCTGGCATGTTGTGCCTCAGAAAAGGGATGCGTGGGAGGAAAATTTGAATCCCAGCAGCTAGCAGATACATCATGGATGAAAGGTGCCGATGGCTGAGCCTCCATCCTCGGGCGGGTGAGCTCACCATCCATGGTCTGTGACTAATGCCCCCCCCTTCCCCCCCATCTCTCCTACCTCCAAGGGAGTGGGTATACTAAGCTTTCAAAAAGTATTCATACCCCTTAAAATTTTACTCATTTGGTCATGTAACAACCAAAAACATAAATGTATTTTATTGGGATTTTATGTGATAGACCAACACAATTGGCACATAATTGTGAAGTGGAAGGAAAATTATAAATGGTTTTCAAATTTTTTACAAATAAATATGTGAAAAGTGTGGGGTACATGTGTATTCAGTCCCCTTTACTCTGATACCCCTAATTAAAATCTAGGGGAACCAATTGCCTTCAGAAGTCAACAAATTAGTAAATAGAGTCCACCTGTGTGTAATGTAATCTCAGTATAAATACAGCTGTTCTGTGAAACCCTCAGAGGTTTGTTAGAGAACCTTAGGGAACAAACAGCATCATGAAGGCCAAGGAACGCACCAGACAGGTCAGGGATAAAGTTGTGGAAAAGTTTATAGCAGGGTTAGGTTATAAAAAAATATCCCAAGCTTTGAACATCTTGTGGAGCTCTGTTCAATCCATCATCTGAAGATGGAAAGAGTATGGCACACAGTGGGGGCCGCTCCATATGGGGCGCGGCCCCCCTAATCCATGTGCCCAGCACCTAATCTACATGCAGGGCACCAAATGCATGGATTCAAATGGGTTTTTTTTCTTTTGAAGCACATGATCAGAGCCTGAGCCTCTGATTGGCTTCAAAAAAGGGTGTGCTCTGCGCCCCAAGCCCACCCAGTTGTGTGACAATTGCAAATTAATATTCGCTATTGTCTTCCTGCTCCTCCTCCCAGTGAATCAGGCAGTGTGATTGGCCAAGAGGAGAAGCAATCGTATTGGCCAGGCAGAGGGGAGGATGTACAGGAAGATCTGGGACTCAGGAGATGGCCACCCAGAACGATCCCTTAGTGCTCTGCATCTGCACCGATAGAGAGCCTGACTGCAGGGGGGGGGGGTTGGGTGGAGCCGTCAATGATGGCACAGCTGCAAACCTACCAAGACATGGCCGTCCACCTAAACTGACAGGCCTGGCAAGGAATGCATTAATCAGAGTGGCAGCCAAGAGGCCCATGGTAATTCTGGAGGAGCTGCAGAGATCCACAGCTCAGATGGGAGAATCTGTCCACAGGACAACTATTAGTCGTGCCCTCCACAAATATGGTCTGGAAGCCATAAGAAGTCCTGTTTGCATTTTATGAGAAGCCATGTGGGGGACACAGCAAACATGTGGAAGAAGGTGCTCTGCTCAGATGAGAGCAAAATGAAACTTTTTGACCTAAAAGCAAAAAGGCTATGCGTGGTGGAAAACTAACACTGCACATCACCCTGAACACACCATCCCTACCGTGAAACATGGTGGTGGCAGAATCATGTTGTGGGGATGCTTTTCTTCAGCAGGGACAGGAAAGCTGGTCAGAGTTGATGGGTAGATGAATGGAGCCAAATACAGGACAATCTTAGAAAAAAACCTGTTAGAGTCTGCAGAAGACTTGAGACTGGGGAGGAGGTTCACCTTCCAGCAGGACAACACATACAGCCAGAGCTACAATGGAATGGTTTAGATCAAAGCATTTACATAACGAAAATTGGTGAAGCGCATACCAATAAATAATACAATACATGCATAATACTAATATAGCGCCACCAAGTGACTAAAGTGCAAAGTGCAGCTACATAAATAAATTGATAAATAGAATCAAACACAAATCTCATAATACAGTGGAAATCCGCAAAGAAATCTCCTCAACAAGAGTGGCATAAAAGTTCATAAACAAGTTCGTGAAAAAAACGTGATCTCTTCATGTGCAAAATCATGCATAAGGTGCTTGGTAAGGAGTGCTGGTATTTGGAAATTTCAGGATAGCGTACACCGCAAATCTTCACAGTGGGACCACACACCTATCACTATATGCTCACCTCCATATGCGACCCCTGTTGGGCGAAGTCGCACATTCCCCTTAGGGGAAATATCCTCCTACTGCTGAGAGCAGATGAGACTCCAGATCCTGATCGATCACAGTGAGGGGTATAAACTGAAAAAAAGCTACATATTGCTGAATCCTTAAAAACCGTAGGTATTTATTAAAGATAGGTGAAAAACTCACATGTACAAGTGTACTTCCTCCGGTGCATACAGGCAATGCACAGGTATTTATTAAAGATAGGTAAAAAAGCTCACATGTACAAGTGTACTTCCTCCGATGCATACAGGCAATGCAAAGGTATTTATTAAAGATAGGTAAAAAAACTCACATGTACAAGTGTATTTCCTCCGGTGCATACAGGCAATGCACAGGTATTTATTAAAGATAGGTAAAAAAACTCACATGTACAAGTGTACTTCCTCCGATGCATACGGCAATGCACAGGTATTTATTAAAGATACGTAAAAAACTCACATGTACAAGTGTACTTCCTCCGATGCATACCGGCAATGCACAGGTATTTATTAAAGATAGGTAAAAAACTCACATGTACAAGTGTACTTCCTCCGGCGCATACGGGCAATGCACAGGTATTTATTAAAGATAGGTAAAAAAACTCACATGTACAAGTGTACTTCCTCCGGTGCATACGGGCAATGCACAGGTATTTATTAAAGATAGGTAAAAAACTCACATGTACAAGTGTACTTCCTCCGGTGCATACAGGCAATGCACAGGTATTTATTAAAGATGCGTAAAAAAAACTCACATGTACAAGTGTACTTCCTCCGGTGCATACGGGCAATACACAGGTATTTATTAAAGATACGTAAAAAAACTCACATGCACAAGTGTACTTCCTCCGGTGCATACGGGCAATGCACAGGTATAAGGATCAGAACCATCCCTGGTAACGCTGTTAATTTTCGGCTACAGTACACTAACCGACGTTCCGTGGTGCGTGCTGACGTCATAAGCTCCTCCCCGACGCGTTTTGTCACAGGCCACGTATTTATTTGTAAAATATTTTGAAAACCATTTATCATTTTCCTTCCACTTCACAATTATGTGCCACTTTGTGTCGGTCTATCACATAAAATCCCAATAAAATACATTTATGTTTTTGGTTTAAACATGACAAAATGTGGAAAATTACTTTTTCAAGGCACGGTACAGACTCAGTGTTACTTCTCCACTAGCTGCTTGCTGTTTGGACATGAAATTTCCCACTCCGGCGATGTGCATTGTGTGCTTCCCTTACATTCGTTACACAAAACTTATTCCTGCTGTGAGCCTCCTTCAAACCTTTATCTTTTATATGGCAACAGAATATAAAGACAGCAATCAGGTAATTCCATTAGCTCTATTCTATTACCTTTGCTGTCACCTTATTAAAGTCTCTCCACATTCCATCGGCACAACTCTTCTGTACACGGGATCTGAAATACAATGGCTTTTTTCCATTTAATCCTTTAAACTCTCCGTTTTGTCTGTGCTCTTCAGAGCAGTGCATTTCGAAAAATGTACGGTATTTTTTTTTTCTGTATTAATGTGTTTTTCATGTCTGTAGCAATAAATGGAACAGCACATATTTTACATTGCGACCTGAAATATAAAAACATTTTTTATGAAAAGGAAAACTAAAGAAGCAATAATTGAAAGAAAATATACATAATTGCTGTGCAACAGTGTATTAGTCTGGTGACACAGTGTCACCTCATCCCTGGTGATCTGGTAATGTTTGGAGAAGGGGGATGTGGGATTATAACAGTGCCATAAAAACATTAATTAAAATATAAGGAATTTTATTGGTACATGTTTAAAAGAATAAACAAGAATAAAAACATTCTGAGTTGTCCTCATGTCAACCAGTAGTGTGGTTTCATTCCTACATGTTTCGCCTGTGTAGGCTTCTTCAGTGAACCGCAGACAAGTTTGTACAACTGCACAAAGGGAAGAGGTTCACATCAGTACAAATACAACAATGAATAAATCAACATATAATAATAATAAAGCCAATAATATTTTGCTTGTCTCACCCAGTCCATATCACACCCGCTTACCCAAAATGAACTGGGACCCTGTAAACCTGGGCGTGTCACAAAGAGGGAAGGAGCACCATGTGTCCACAGGGGACAAGCAGAGTCCGGCTATAATATGAAATATGAGAAATTAACCCAATAATCAGGACTGATTATTAGGTTAATTTCCCATATTTCATATTATGCAAAACGTGAGACGCATTTGTGATGCCATTACTTCAAATGGCAGGCCAAACGCGCCACGATTTTGCAGCATGCCACCCAAAAGAAGTTCTGAAACTTGTTTTGGGCGGCACGCATCCCGCAAATTTGTCTGTGCAATTTGTCGCACAAAAATCGCAGCAAAATTGTGACGCGATTGGGGTGCGCATGATAATTCACACACCATGTTTTTCAATGACAACCATTCAAATATGTGCGACCTAAAGTCACAGCAACTTTAAAAAGGTTCCTGCACTACTTTTGTCCGACTTTCATGTGACTTGAGTGCCATAGACTGCAATGTAAACCCTCAAAAGTCGCATTAAAGTCGCACCTGAATTTTATACATGTAACAGAGGACATCTCTGGGGTTATTTGCACGGGTCTTAGTTTGGATGTTCTAAGGTAACCTTTGCTTCCAATCAGAGGCGGCCCGTCCATTAGGGGTGCATGTGTGCCACTCCCCCATCCATACGTCCGGCCCCCTGATCTACATAGCAGGATGCCGGACAATGAATTCCAATGGGGGGTGTTTTTTTTGAAGCACATGATTAGAGCCAGAGGCTCTGTAATAGGCTTCAAAAAAGGGTGGGCTCGGTATGCAGAGCACTGCACCCTGATTGCACTCAGTTGTGTGACAATAGTGAATGAATATTCGCTATCGCCACACTGATCCTCCTCTCGGCCAATCAGGAAGCTTGTCTGAGACCCATCACCTGATTGGCTGAAAGGACAGGCAATCCTATTGGATGCCTAGGAAAAGGAGGGTTACATAAAAAACACAGGAGCCCACCCGCCACCCATAGAAGTCTGCTGCCCGCCGGAGCCTGCAACCCGCCAGCTGCCCGCCAGACCCCGCAACCCGCCCTCCAGAGTCCACAACCTGCCAGCTGCCTGTAGGAACTCTGCCGCCACCCGCCTGCAACCGATGAGGTAAGTGCCGGGGGGTTGCTACCGACCGACCAACCAATGGGGGGGGTGTAGTGATGTAGTAATGTTGTTTAATATTTCATATACAGGTGGTTGTTTGCCGCCCCCCCCCCCCCAAAAAAAAAAAACACCAGCCGCCACTGCTTCCAATATGCAATACATACTTCATGATTTAAACTGCAGTCCTTTTTATGGTCTCACCTTGTATTTTTTATTTGCCCCTCATTTTTCTATAGATCTTAGGATCCATCGTTCCGCTTACTCCTCCTATGTGGCCAGCTGGGGCAATACCGTATGATCTCTGGGGGGGTCCTTGTATGAAACATGTGGGGCCCTGGCTACCCTTTGGGGGACATCTGAGATGTCTCAATTCTGAGGCACAGTGAGATTTTTTGCGATGATCTACATATGTTATACTTTTAAGGATGTTATGCCTCAATCATGTTACCCATCATCATTTATGTTTTCCTCCAGTTTCTTGCTTGCTTGCTAATCCCTACGCTCTGTTCTAGAATTCAATATTTGTGACCTTTTTAAAAAAAAAAAAAAACCCTGAAGAAAGGATTGAAACTTCCTGAAACGCGTCGGGTATCTAGAGTGTCACTAATTGTGTATCTCCTTTACCCAATCAACAAACACACTGTTGATTTTTTATTGATGTTATACTAAACTTTTTTTATGATGTACAAATAAAGTAATTTTTTATATAAACATTTTTGCTATCCTTGCTGCCTTTAAAGTCCCATAAGCACCTGTGGGGGTTACTTCTATTTTCAACATGCAACAGCTGACCATTATCATTGGTCAAAGCCAAAGTCGCATCCAAGTCGCACCCATCCAAAGTTACGTCAAACTCGCAGGACTTTGGAGTCGTAGAAGTGTGAATGGTGCCTTAACCTTGTATAGGTTTTAATACAGACCAACATACAGCTTATTAAGGCTTTAGGCTGGATTCACACCTATGCATTTTTAGTGCTTTTTGCATTTTGCAGATTTGCACTATAGAACGTGATCCATAGGAGACCATGTTAAAGCGGTTGTCTACCCATTTTTTTTTACTTTTACCTACAGGTAAGCTTATAATAAGCCTTACCTGTAGGTAAAATGAATATCTCCAAACCCCTAAAGGCAGCCGCTGACGTACAACGCATGCGCCGTAAGGTCCCGGTGAAGGTCCAGCCCCACCTTGCCGGAAAGACGGCTCCAGCGCGCATGTGTGGGAGTGACGTCTCGCAGCTCCGGCCACTCACAGCGCTGGAGCCCCGTATCCAGGAGGATCCCCGAGGGAAGATGTCGGCTCCCTCTGCGGGGACCGAGCAGCCCTGTCGGAGCTTCGTTCTGGGCTAAGCATTTCATAACGAGCTGGTGGTCCAGCCTCAGGCTCCATGCACGCTAGCTACTACTTTAGGCTATTAGCGTTTTTTTTGAGCTTCAGGACTAGGCGTCTAGGAGCAGTAAAAAAATGTTTTTGTAGTTTCTTCCTCATGCACACAGGACGGTTTTTGACATTTTTAGCCCTGGTTCACATCAGTGCCCTCAGGAATATCGCATGATTCGCATCGCACTGCAAATCATATGTGATGTCCGTGCAATGCGATTTCAGCCATACAGATTGTATGGCTGATATCGCACCGCATTCGGTCAAAACTCGCACAGGACCCTTTTTTTGGTCCGCAGCAGAATCGGATCTCATAAGTGTTCATACCCATGCGATCCGATTCCTGTGTGAGTTTGCAGTTCGCACTGCGATATGCGAGCTGAAAAGGGGGTGTCGTTAACAATGTATTGACACCTCCCTTCAGTTCGCATAGGGCAGTGTGAACTGCCGTGCGAGTCGAGTGCGATGCGGGAAGTAGGTTCGCAGGGGTTCCCGCATCGCACCTATGTGAACCGGGGCTTACAGCTGCTGTTTTTAGCTGCAGATTTTTTTTCCTACAGTCAATAAACTCCCCATCATGTTATCCTATGTGTTCGTGCACACATAGGTTGTTATCAACTGTTTTTAGCAGTGGCGTTTTTGAGCTGTAAAAAAAAAACCCCAAGACCAGAGGGTTCTGAGAGATGTTTTTCAGCTGTAAAAACGCTCTAACGTGCAAAAACGTGGTTCACCATCGTTTCTGAACGTTTTGGATCCATTGAAAAAAAATGCTCAAAAATGTCAGCACTAAAAAACGTGCAAAACCACCGCTGAAAAAAATGCTCAAAAAAGCGGAAAAAATTCACTGAAAGCTACTGACATTTTTAGGACATTTTTTAACGTCCTGTGGGCACGAGGCAGCATTTTTTTTAGTTTTTTTTTTTCCCTCTTAATGCTAATTCTCCTAAAACGCTGCTAAAATGCTCCTAAATGGTCCTAAAACACTGCTAAAACGCTCCTACAAAAAGCTATTACCGGCGTTTTTTATCCAGCGTTTTTTATCCAGCATTTTTCCTAGTGTTTTTTTAGGGTTTTTTTTTTCCTTTTAATGTTAATACTCCTAAAACACTCCTAAAATGCTCCTAAAACACAGTTAAAACGCTCCTAGAAAAAGCTATTACCAGCGTTTTTTATCCAGCATTTTTCCCAGCATTTTTTTAGCTAAAAAAACAGGCAAAAAACACGCAAAACCACCGCTGCAAAAATGCTCCAAAAAGCAGAAAAAATTCACTGACAGCTACTGACATAGTTAGGACGTTTTGTAATGTCCTGTGTGCATTAGGCAGTGTTTTTTTAGTTTTTTTTTTTTTTCTTTTAATGCTAAGGCCTCATACACACGGGCGTTTTTTGATGCCACTTTTTTTAGCTTTTTTTGCAGCTCTCCATGTTATGCAATGGCCCCATAACAACGCCAAGGTTTTTGAGCTGTAGATGGCGTCGGCATTATTAAGCTGTAAATGTAGTGCAGGACCCACGCATTTCGAGGCTCTAGCATTCTGGTGGTTTTTATGCCGAGCCGGCAAAATGCTCACTAATGTGTATTGACGCCGTAGCGACGTTAACCAACGTTTTTAGTGCCGGTGTTTTCAGGTTAAAAAATAGCAGAGAAATGTTTTTTTTAGGCTCCTTTCACACTGAGACGCTTTACAGGCGCTATTTAGCTAAAAATAGCACCTGTAAAGCGCCTCAAAAGTCACTCCCCATCCACCCCAATGTGAAAGCCAGAGTGCTTTCACACTGGGGCGGTGCGCTTGCAGGACGTTACAAAAAGTCCTGCAAGCAGCATCTTTGGGGCAGTGCGGTGAGTGGCAATATACCTCTCCTCCACCGCCCCTGCCCATTGAAAACAATGGGGCAGTGCTTCCAAAGCGGCTGCACACTGCCTCTGAAGCGCAGAGAGCGGGCACTTTTAACCCCGTAGCCGTAGCGCCACTCTTCGGTTACTTTCACACTGGGGCGGTGGAGTGTTATCAGTAAATCCCCTCTAGTCACTACGGCTGCGGGAGCGGTGCCTTTTAGCCCCCTCACAAGGGGTTAAAACGGGGTTAAAAGTGCCCGCTCTCTGCGCTTCCGAGGCTTCGGAAGCGCTGCCCCATTGTTTTCAATGGGCAGGGGCGTTGGAGGAGCGGTATATTACCGCTCACCACACCGCCCCAAAGATGCTGCTTACAGGACTTTTTGTAACGTCCTGCAAGCGCACCGCCCCAGCGTGAAAGCACTTTTGCTTTCACATTGGGGTGGATGGGGGGGGATTTTTGAGGCGCTTTACAGACTCTAAGGGTCCGTTCACACCTAGGCGACTTGTCAGGCGACTTGAGTCGCCTGACAAGTCGCCTCAATGCAGTACAATGGAACTGTTCTAATAGGAGCGACTCAAGTCGCTCCGACTTAGAAAAAAAGTTCCTGTACTATTTCGGGGCGACCTCAGCGCGACTTGCATTGACTTCAATAATAGATGTCTCCTGCAAGCCGCACTGAAGTCGCCTCGAGCGGGGCGACTCGAGTCGCCTTGCAAGTCGGGTCGCTTCAGGTGTGAACCGGCACTAAATAGCATCTGTAAAGCGCTTCAGTGTGAAAGGAGCCTAACAGCGGTAAATCCCTGCTGTAACTAGCGGGGATTTACCGCTAACGATCCACCTCCCCAGTGTGAAAGTAGCCTAAAAAACGCCTATTGATGCCGACGCTCACTAACGCTCATTAACGCCGATGCAAAACGCAGATTTTTGCCTGGCGTCGGTCCCGACGTTTTGCTACTACACCCTAAAGTGCTGCTAAAATGCCCCTAAAACACTGCTAACTCGCTACGAAAAGCTATTACCAGCGTTTTTTATCCAGCATTTTTCCCAGCGTTTTTTTTATCTTAAAAAAAACGCTAGTGTGCATGGAGCCTAAAGCCCCGTACACACGGGACGACGATCGTATACAACAGGTCGTACTAACGACCGTTGTATGCGATATCGATCGTTCGTATGCGCTATTAGAACAGCCGAACATACGACGGTCGCACAAGGGAGTTGTACGAGCAAACTAGAAAACGTGGTCGTACCAACAGGCGCTCATACGACCGTTGTATCGTGTGTACAGAGCAGTTGGTACAACAAGTTGTATTGTGCAAAACACGCATGCTCAGAAGTCAGGAATGGCCGGATGCTAATTACATGCACCTGAACGTTCTTTCTGTGCTCGTACGATCGTGTAGTGCAGTCAGTATGCAAGTTACATTATCCAACATACGATCGTCGTCCCGTGTGTACGAGGCTTAAGACTCAAGGGGAGCACGGGGAAGGTCAGTACCAGTGCATGGAGGCGATGGTATTCCATATCAAGAGTACCTGTCACATTCACTTGAATGAGCAAAGTGACAGGTTCTCTTTAGAGCCACTTTACAGAACTGGGGACACTGAAGGCACCAAGCGCTGGCTGCCCAGGAAATTCCCCTTTAAAGCAAGCAACAGCCATGCAAATTCTGATGGCAGAAGATTTGTTGAGTTGAATTACGCCGGGTGATAAAACCAACATTGTTCCCAGGTGAGCACAGCTCCAGCTTCACATTCAGGATAATAAGCGCATTAGTAGTCACCAACGTCCGTAACTTATTCAGTGGCCCGGAGCTTAATACGTCTGTGAATAAAAAATGTAAAAAAAATGTTCTCTTGAGAAGCACTAATATCAGCCAATAAAAATGCAAGTTGCGGTTACGACCACATGCAGGTGTTCTAGGAATAAGAAGTCATCTATATAAGTGTATAGTACTATTAAAATGTGTTTTTGTGGCTTTTAAACATTAAAGCAGAACTCCCACATTTTTTTTTTTTTTGAGGAAGGATTCAAACCCATGTCAGCAAAATGTTACTGTCTGTGTCCCCACTGGGGAGATTTCACCTCACATCCTGTCCCAATGACCACACAGGAAATGAAAACCTGAACTATGTTTTAACCCCTCTCTAATCTACTTTAATCCCTTCAGCCCTGGAAGGTTTTACCCCCCCCCCCCCCCCCATCACCAGGCCATTTTTTGCGATGGGGCACTGCGTTATTTTAACTAAAATGTGCACGGTCGTGTGACGTTGTACCCAAATAAACTGTATTTCCATTTTAACCACAAATAGAGCTTTCTTTTGGTGGTATTTGATCACCTCTGTGGTTTTTATTTTTGGCGCTATAAAAAAAAAAGGCGACAATTTTGAAAAAAAAAAATCAATATTTTTTACGTTCTGCTATAATACATATCCAAAAAAAATGCTCAATTCCCTTATCAGGGAACTGAGCTTTTGAAAGCTAACAACAAAATTTCAACCTGCACACCACCAAAACTCAATCAACTATTAAAAGTGCATAACATAAAAATAAATAAACAATGAAAAATTGGCTGCAAGCTAGCGCTCAAAATAATATCACTTTCACCCTTTTCACACAGCTTTCAGGCGTTTTAGTGCTAGAAATAGCGCGTGTAAAGCGCCTGAAAACTGCCTCCTATTCATTGGAATGAGTGCTTTCACACTGGGGCGGTGCGTTTGCGGGATGGGAAAAAAAAGTTCTGTAAGCAACATCTTTGGGGTGGGTCGGGAGTGCTGTATATAACGCTCCCAAAACTGCCCTGCCCATTGCAATGAATGGGCAGCGCCTCGGAAGCGCCTGAAAAGCGCTTCTGAAGTGCCGCAACACGGGTCTTTGTTGTGTGTTTTTTTTTTTTAAAGGTCCCGTTGTCACGTGACCTTTAAAAACCGGCCCGCTGGCGCCCCTGAAAAGCGATGCAAAAGCGCCGGTTAAACGACCAACGCTTTAGCGCTGTTTTGCCGGCACCTCCATGTAAAAAGGGGTCTAAGTTAAATAAAAAACACTAGAAAGTACAGCACTAGCCACTAATAATTGAATCAATCAATATATAAAAAAATAATAAAAGTATAAAAAATAAGAGTACATCAACAAATATACCTGACATGCATTCTGTGACGGACATAATTTATTTATTTATTTCAGGTACTTATACAGCGCTGTCAATTTACACAGCGCTTTACATATACATTGTACATTCACATCAGTCCCTACCCTCAAGGAGCTTACAATCTAAGGTCCCTCACATTCATATACTAGGGACAATTTAGACAGGAGCTAATTTACCTACAAGCATGTCTTTGGAGTGTGGGAGGAAACCGGAGTACCTGGAGGAAACCCACGCAGGCACAGGGAGAACATGCAAACTCCAGGCAGGTAGTGTCATGGTTGGATTCGAACCAGTGACCCTTTTGCTGCTAGGCAAGTGTGCTATACATTTATATACTGTTTAGAAAGTGCACATTCTCTTCGAATTTTAACAATCAGACAGCTGATTGAAGGAAAAGCACACACCCCCTCCCCACACATAGATAGCTCTGCTGTTAGAGGACAAGCAGTGTGTTAATCTATTTATAGCAACCTCCTCCAACACACACTTCTATCTCCGGTTCCCGGAGAGCTTGTCAGAAGTTGATGGCTGATAACAGAGGAAAAGAGCAGAACAGAGCTATGAGACACAATGCTTTGAAGAGAGATAAGAAAACTCTACAGATAGATGTGCCCAGCTCAAATTTCATGAATCGGGTTTACATCCACTTTAATGGCATCCCAGTCTTAGTCTGTAGGGTTCAATATTGAGTTGGCCCTCCCTTTGCAGCTATAACAGCTTCATGTCTTCTGGGAAGGCTGTCCACAAGGTTTAGGAGTGTCTATGGGAATGTTTGACCATTCTTCCAGAAGCGCATTTGTGAGGTCAGGGACTGATGTTGGATGAGAAGGCCTGGCTTGCAGTCTCCACTCTAATTCACCCCAAATGCGTTCTATTGGGTTGAGGTCAGGACTCTGTGCAGGGCAGTCAAAGTCCTCCACCCCAAACTCTCTCATCCATGTCTTTATGGACCTTGCTTTAGAAAACCTAGATAGAACACCTTCGGGATGAATTGGAGTGGAAACTGCGAGACAGGCCTTCTCGTCCAACATCAGTGCCCGACCTCACAAATGCACTTCTGGAAGAATGGTCAAACATTCCCATAGACACTCCTAAACCTTGTGGGCAGCCTTCCCAGAAGAGTTGAAGCTGTTATAGCTGCAAAGAGTGAGCCAACTCAACATTGAACCTTACGGACTAAGACTGGGATGCCATTAAGGCTCCATTCACACCATGGTGTTCCGTTTTTCTTGAACTTATTTTGGGCAACAGGCATCCCGCAATTCTGTTTGCGCAATTTTACCGTGATTCTTCAGTTGACAATTGCGGCAAAATCACGCAGCGATTTGAATGCCAACCAAAGTAATGGGGATCACAAGGGCATCGGCAGAGTCCGAATCGTGGGCAAAATCATTTGGATTCCGCCTACAAAACGGAATGCCATGGTATGAATGGAGCCTTAAGTTCATGTGCGTGTAAAGGCAGGCGTTCCAGTACTTTTGGTAACATAGTGTATATACAGGTATGTGCCTTTCAGAGAAAATAGAATACATATACTTTTTCCAAAAAAAAATATATCTCTTTATTACAAAAAATAAAAAAAAAGCATGAGGTTCACTTAATATCATTATAAGATATGACCATCTTGCCCATCAGAATACGGTAAATTTTCATGTAGACGACTATCCTGTTCAAGGCGTAAAGGTTCACCGTGTTTCGTGATTGAGTGACTTCCTCAGGATCCACACCTAGTGTATAAAAGTGAGATGATATCTATATAAGGTAAATATACTGTATGTGTAGACCAGTATAATAGACAGAAAACAACAAAACAACAACAAAGGGAAATAAAATATAATTATACAATGTAAATCATAAAGAAAAATGATTTGAGTACATTCTTCTATAATATCTCCTGACCAAGCAGAACACAATCAAGGGACTTTTTGCCCACTTTTTTCTTTATTAACCCCCCCCCCCCCCCGTTTCATTTTTCTTCCTCAATGTTCCTCTTGGTCAGGAGGTGTTATAGAAGTATAAACACAAATCATTTTTCTTTATGATTTACATTGTATAATTATATTTGATTTCCCTTTTTTGTTGTTCTGCTGTTTTCTTTTGTCTATTATGCTGGTCTACTCATGCAGTATATTTACCTTATATAGATATCGTCTTCCTGAGGAAGTCAGTCAGTCACAAAACACGTTGAACTTTTACACCTCAAACAGGATAATTGTATACATGAAAATGTACTGTATTCTGATAGGCAAGATGTCTTATAATGATTGCTATCTTCATTTGTTCATATCTTATAATAATTTGAAGTAAACCTTATGATTTTATTGTTTATGTTTTGTAATAAAGATATTATTTTTTGTAAAAAGTATATGTATTGCATTTCCTCTGAAGGCTCATTGAAAGTCCAATATATATTTCTTTCACCTGACTGATGAGTTGGAAGATGAGGTGGTTTTCAGTAATTAATAGGGATGGTAGAACTTATCAGTGATATGTAGGTAATGAGAGGAGCCCACCATACATTTGATTCTGTCTTTTTTCATTTACAGGTTCTCACCTTTCTCCACTTTACCATAGACACTTCCTGCAAATGGACTTACCCATACATCCCTGGCTTTCAGTAGTTATACCGTACCAGGAAAATAGGCATGCGCACAGGGTGAGCTGGAAGTGCCTGGGCACACCCTAATCACCTTGTGTTTTGCCGATTCCCCCAGCTTCCTAGCGTCCCCTGCCTCTCCCCTGCATTGCTTCCAGCTTCCCTCATCTCCTCTCCCTCTGGCTGCTGTGGGGGATGTTTCAGGGTTGATGAATGAATGAACACTTCAAAACCATGTTTAATATGCTTCGGTTTGTGAATGAATAGGAAGCCGCTCAGCAAAGAGCACTTCCCATTCATTCACTTTGCAGGGCAGCTGAGGCTGCAGAGAAAGGGACTGGGGAAGCTCTGTCTCTGCCTTTCTCTCTGTTTGGATCCTGGATAATTCACCAAAGCCCCCCAACAGCGCTCCTAGAAATATTGTAAAAAAAAAAAAAAATTGTAAAAAAAATAAAAATAAAAACTAGTGACACCGTCCACAGTCCTACTGACACCAATCTCTGCTCTACTGACACCATCCACTGCTGATATACACACATGTGTTTGTGTTCTGGGGTGCACACCCTAATCCAATAAGCTGCACACCAATGACCAGGATCATGTTAGCAGCTGCCAGGGTCAGGACAAGGGGTGGGCTGAGGGACAGCTGCCCTGGGCGCAATGGTTTACTGTAGGGATAGAGGTGCCTTCCTTCTGTTACAGGGGTAAAGACAACAGCATCGCTACTCCTGTCCGCCCAGTGCTGGGAGCAGCAAGGAGAGGAGTAGAGAGCCGGGGAGACGGCGCAGGCTGTGTTTCTGCTCTCCCTCCTTCTTCCTGCCAGTGCAGTGCTCCTGTATTACCAAGCAGGTGGCAGTTCACAGACACACAGGAGCTGCACTAGCAGGAGGGATGTGTTGTAGGGAGCCTGCAGCACTGAGCGCAGAAGGGTCCAGGAGAGAGTCACAAGTGGAGGAGAGAGCCGTGAGAGGAGGAGAGAACCATCAACACAAGCATGTGCTCAATTTTAAAACCAGAGGCGGCCCGTCCATTGAGGGTGCATGGGCACCTCCCCCCCCATACAAGCCACCGCCCTCCCTATCATGCGTTGGACCCCTTTCAGGTTGCCGGGCGCATGAATTCCTATGGTGGGTGTAGGCAGGGTGAGTGTTTTTTTGAAGCACTGATTAGAGCCAAAGGCTCTAATAGGCTTCAAAAATGGGTGGGCGCAGAGCATTGCGTCCAGAGCCCTGCCAGGTGTTTTACAACAGCGAATGAATATTCACTGTTGTAACACTGATGCTCCTCCCGGCCAATCAGGTAGCAGGTGTTGACACCCGTCACCCGATTGGCTGAAAGGACAGGAAATCTTATTGGATGCCTAGGAGGAGGGGAGGAGACACAGAGTGGAAGTGAGGAGGAGGATACGACACAGGAGCAGGTGCACGATGCACCGATGCCAGCTGCAGCCTGATGTTCGCTGATGCCCCGATCCCCGCCACTCCTTGATGTCCACCGATGCCCCAAATTCCCGCCACTCCTTGATATCTGCCGATGCCCCAATCCCCGCCGATGTCTGCCACCTAGATGGGACAAGTGCTGGTTTGAGGTGCCGCCACCCCCCCCCCCCAAACAAAAAAACACCAGCCGCCACTGGTTAAACCTGAGCTGCACAGTGATTTTGACAAGCAATCGACTGGTGGGTATAGGATCTCCTAAGCTTGTGCATCATGAACGGGGGGGGGGGGGGCACAGGTTGGCATCTTTGCCCTGGACACTTGATGACCTTGTCCCAGCACTGGAAGCTGCAACCATGATCCTGGCATGTTTTTTTTCGAGCCACCAATGCTCTTCAATGAAAAAGTGATCTGAGCGACTATACAGACCTCAGATCAACTTTATATTTAGCGGAAGATGTTTTCGAGGGCAGAGGAGAGATCTGGAGTCTAATAGACCCTAGATCTCTCCATAAAGGGAACCTGTCACAGGCCCATGCTATCACAAGGGATGTTGTTTATACCTTGTGATGATAGCAATAAAGTTATCCAAAAAAATATAAAAAGACAGTTGCAATTTTTTAAAATAAATAATATTAAAAAATAATTGAAAGCACTCCTGTCCCACCATGCTTACGCGTAAATGCGAACACATCCATAATGTAAGTCCCGCGCGCGTATGTAAACAGAGATCGCAAATGTCAGAGCGAGAGAAATAATTCTAGCACCAGACCTCATTGTAACTCTAACCTGTGTAGGAGATTAGCTTGTGGAGATCACTTTTCAGGGGAAAAAATTCAGCATGGATGTCAGTTTCTTTAAAGTCTGGCAGCTTGCCAGGTTTACTTTTACAGGTTTGCAAGATCAAAACAGAAACAGAAAACAAAACTTCGCCGTCTGGCGCTACACTAAACAAAGAGATTTCTCTCTATACAGTGTGGGGCTGTCCCCGATACCCAGAAAACATAAGCACATTGCAAACCTTGTTTTTAGAGTCCAAATTAGCACACAGAGCTCTCTCAGCTTTCAGGATCAAGCTCAAGTGAGACCTCTTCCTGCTCATTAAATGTAGGTTGAGACGGGTTTCAGTGGACCAGAAAATCCGGGCCAGAACCAGCTCTGCCATGGTGGCTAGCAAAACCCAGGTCGGACTCCTGCTAGCCACCTCAAAATGATCTCATGCGAGGCAACAAATATCTCCCATCCATTGTGGTGCATAACGTCACATATCCACCCCCCCCCCCCGTCTGCTCAAGCCCATGGGGCGGTACCCGAACTCGTCTGCCCCCCCCCCCCACCTATACACTGCAATACGTGGTGTTACCTACCCTCTATAAACAACGGAGCGTACTCTAGTAAAACTCCACCGATCGTCCTCAGGCTGGACCCAAAACGATCGGTGGTACCGTCTCGACCAAGACCGGGCCTAAAAGACCAGGTGACTTTGGGCAGAGTTGGATGTAAATTACTCGTCCTTCTCCAGAGTGAACTCGAACTAGGACTTTCGACTCTCTCGAGACACACGATTAAACCTGAGATTTTTGTTCCAAACGTTACACGAATACAAAAGACCCATAGCCCCTGTCGGGGTGTGACATATCTCTCTTTAGAGAAACAAATCACATCGCGGTCTGCCGCTTCAAAACAAAAGACAAAGACAAAACTAGAACGTTTGGA
>BLSH010282580.1:3610679-3622372 GCA_018402905.1 Glandirana rugosa | reverse complement strand
GTTTCAGTGGACCAGAAAATCCGGGCCGGAACCAGCTCTGCCATGGTGGCTGGCAAAACCCAGGTCGGACTCCTGCTAGCCGCCTCAAAATGATCGCATGCGAGGCAACAAATATCTCCCATCCATTGTGGTGCATAACGTCACATATCCACCCCCGTCTGCTCAAGCCCATGGGGCGGAGCAACAGTCCCGACTATGCAGTGGGCACAGGAAAGACCATCAGCGTTATTTTGGAGCCTTCCAGCCCAGTGTTCCACTGAGAACTTAAACGGCTGTAGGGCCAGGAACCACCTAGTCACCCGACTTTCTCTCATCCACTTAAAGTGGTTGTCAACTTGTGACAACCACTTTCACCTACAGGTAAGCCTATAATAAGGCTTACCTGTAGGTGCCCTGCATATCTCCCAAACCTGCAAGGTTTAGGAGATATACAGTTTCCTAGAGGTGCTGACGTTATTTCGTCACATGCGTAGTGAAGAAACGGCCTACGTGCCGTTTCTTCACTGTGATCGTGCCGTGACTGGGGGCTCCCGCGAGCAGGAGTGACGTCACGCAACACCGGCCAGTTACAGAGCCAGAGATCGCGGCCCCGGAAGGAAGAGGGGCAGAAGATGGACACTGCCAGCACAGGGGACAGCTCTGGACGTCGCAGGCTTCGTTTGCAGGTAAGTGACACATAATGGGCTACTATGCGATGCATAGTAGCCCATTATGCTTCTACTTTACAGGGGAATGTAGAGGAGGTAAACCCCATCTGGGTTTACTTCCTTTTAAGGGGGGCATGGTCGCTGACTAGCCTGATTGACCGTCCCAGCAGGTAGTATTTTAGGGCCTCTAAGGCCCACTTGATGGCCAGGCACTCCTTCTCCACAATCGCATAATTATTTTCATGTCTATTAAGCTTCCTGCTTCCTCGCCATCTCTGATCTGGGACAGAACAGCACCTAGTCCCACCTCAGAGGCGTTGGTTTGAACGACAAACTTCTTTGCAAAGTCCGGGGTCACGAGCACCGGCTGTGCACAAAGGGCTTGCTTCAATTTCTGGAAGGCCTTTTCAGCTTCGGGATTCCACTTAACTATTCCTGACGCTCTACCCTTTGTCAGATCTGTCAGAGGGACGGCAGTGGTGCCAAAGTCGGGGATGAAACATCGGTAATACCCTGTAATCCCCATGAAGGCCTGAACCTGTTTCTTGTTCACCGGTTGAGGCCACTTTTGAATGGCCTCAATCTTAATGGTTTGGGGCTTAATCAGACCTCGACCAATCACATACCCAAGGTATTTGGCCTCCTCGGGACCTATGGCACACTTCTTCGGGTCGGCTGTTAAACCTGCTAGCCTCAGTGAATCTACTACTGCCTGCACCCGGGGCAGATGTCATTCCTAATCTGGGCTGTGGATGAGGACATCATCCAGATAGGCCGATGCGGCCTCATAGTCTTGTCCATTATCCTCTGAAAGGATGCAGGGCCCCCATGCAGACCAAACGGAATTCGTTTGTATTGGAAGGACCCCTCGGGGGTAGAGAAGGCAGTTTTTTCCTTTGCTGACTCCGTTAGGGGGATCTGCCAGTATCCCTTAGTTAGGTCTAGGGTTGTTATGTAACGAGCCCCTCCCAACCTGTCCACAAGTTCGTCAACCCGCGGCATGGGGTATGCGTCAAACAAAGACACTTCATTCAACTTCCTGAACCAGATAGTGCCATCGGGCTTTGGGACCAGTACTATGGGGCTCGACTAGGTGTTGTAGGACTCCTCTATCAGGTCTAACTCCAACATAGTTTTTATTTCTCTCGCCACCGCCTCTCGTCTAGCCTCCAGGTTCCGTGATTATGTCATGTTGTAGCACAGTGGTCAGTCCGGGTAGGGAAGAGAAAAAGTCTCTATTTTTACTGACAAATTCCTTAACGTCAGTTGCGTCAGTGGCAAGAACTCAGTTATGGGGACATCCGTGGTTAGGGGTAACCTGTCCTTTTGGGGAGTGGGCAGTGCCAATAAACTCTCCCTGTCCTTCCAAGGTTTTAGGAGATTAACATGGTAAATCTGCTCCGGTTTCCTTTTCCCAGGTTGGTAAACTTTGCAGTTTACTTTCCCTACTCTTTCCCTAATCGCAAAGGGACCCTGCCACTTTCAACCGTGGGGACTAGCACCAGCACTCTGTCCCCAGGGTTGAAAGTTCAGGCTTTGGCACCCCGATTGTAAACCCTTCTCTGGGTCTCAAGGGCTTGCTCCATATGCTCTCGCACAAGGGGCAGTACAGCTGCGATTTGATCCTGCATCAAGGAGACGTGCTCTATGACGCTTCTATATGGGATGGCCTCTCCCTCCCACGTCTCTTTTGCGACATCTAGCAGCCCCCTGGGATAGCTACTATACCAGAGTTCAAAGGAGGAATACTCCGTAGATGCCTGCGGAATCTCTAGTATGGCAAACATGAGGTACGACAGCAAAAAATCCCAATTTCGCCCATCTTTATCCACCACCTCTTGAGAGTCTTGTTAAACCTTTCCACCAGACCGTCAGTTTGGGGGTGGTAAACAGAGGTATGGAGATGGGAGATTTTGTACAATTTACACAATTCCCTGGTCACTTTGGACATGAACGGGGTACCCTGATCTGTCAAGATTTCTTTAGGGATCCTCACCCGTCTAAACACCTGGACCAGTTCCTTGGCGATAGTCTTAGCAGAGGTATTCCGCAAGGGTATGGCCTCAGGATAACGGGTCGCATAGTCCAGTATCACCAGGATGTGCTGGTGTCCCTGGGCAGATTTTACTACTGGTTCCACGAGATCCATGCCAATTCGCTCGAATGGCACTTCAATTATGGGAAGTGGGACAAGGGGACTACGAAAATGGGGTGTCATTTGACGCTTAAGGTATAACTCACAGTATTCTTTGACATCAGCATACAACCCAGGCCAAAAGAATCTCTGGGTTATCCTCTCCCTGGTTTTCTCCTTACCCAGATGTCCCCCCATTACATCAAATCATATAGAGTAGCGGCGTAGATGTCCCCCCATTACATGACCAGGGGAAAGATCTAGCACTATCTGGCGGAAGGGTTTGGGAACCACTAGCTGTTCCAGTTCGTCCTCTACATGTTTCACCACCTGATACAACAAATCATTTTTAAGTGCCATGTAGGGAAAAGACACCCCCCAATTAGGGTCCACAGGTTCCCCATGCATCACCTTCACATTTTTTCTGGCTCTGAGGAGAGTGACATTCCGTAGTTCTTCTGTACAGAACTCCTCTCTCCGGACCTCTAAGTCAGGGACTACTTTCAGTTCACTCTCACTGTCAGAGACAGAGACATGGTCTAGGACATAAGCCATCTGCTGGGAGCCAGCTTCCGGCTCCTACGGCTCCCCAGCCATTACAAGAAAAGGAAGAGTGTCTCCTTCTTCCTCGGTCCTGCCACCAATCTCTCCTTCTGGTTGGCAAAAAGGGTCTGGCGATAACTCCCATACCTCTTCAGCAGAGGGAGCTCTTTCCTCCGGGCTCTCTGTGCTTTCCCGCAACCTCCAAAAGTGGGGAAAATCCCTCCCCACTAAGGCTTCATGAAGCAGGGAAGGTACCACTGAATGGGATATTCTGCCGCAAGGGGTGTCAATCTCGACCAGCGCCGTCTGGTAGTCACGAGTGTCCCCATGGATGCCAATGACCCCAACAATGCTAGGGTGTAACCTGGCCGGATTTACACAGATGCTTTTGACCAACGTTATCACACTACCAGAGTCAAGCAGCACAGTGACGGGTTTCCCATCAATAGCAATCACACACATTTGCTTCTCCATGCAACTTGAGCATGATGCTATACATGCAACCTGTGAAAACAGAGAAATGTGTCTTTTCATATAAGCATTATCACATTGCATGGGTTCATCATTTAGGGGACAATTGGCAGCAAAATGTCCCAATGCATGGCATCGATAGCACTGTATGTGCTCTATACCCAGTCCTCTCAAGGGTTCCATAGATCTTCCTGGCTTCTTTTGGCCAGTCTCCAGGTCTAGAGCCCCCAGTCTCTTTAACCGTACCAGTTTTATAAAATTTCCGCTTGCCCCTGAACCCTGGAGCAGTTTTACAGGGTCCTCCGGGCGATCTTTCACCTCTAGAGACATTGGAGTGGGGCGCAGACGGGTGCAACAAGTCCTCAGCAGCTGTGTATCTCTCGACGAGGTCCACCAGTTGCCTTGCAGTTTTGGCGTCCCCATGGCTGACCCATTTCCTCAAAGTAGCAAGGAGTACCCGCAGATAGCGGTCCATGACCACAAGCCCCACAATCTGGGGACCTGGTAAAGTCTCTGGTTGTAGCCATTTCCTGGTAAGGTGAACTAGGTCGAACATGTGCAAATGGGGTGGCTTGTCGGTGCGATAGATCCACTGATGCACGTGTTGGGCTCGGACTGCCATGGTGACCCCTAGGTGTGCGAGTATCTCTGCCTTTAGAGTCTCATAGTCCTTATCTGCTTCCAGATCGAAATAGGCTTTTTGGGGTTCACCAGTCAAGAATGGTGCTAGCAGTCCCGCCTACTGTTCTTTCGGCCATCCTTTGCGAAGTGCGACTCTTTCAAAGGTCGTAAGGTACGCCTCCACGTCATCCGCAGGTGTCATCTTTTGCATGTGGTACAAGGAGCGTAGCAACTTTGGTTCCACTGTCACAGGAGGTGCGAGCCCCTATTTTAACTCCAGCAGGGCCTCCACTACATCTCGCAGAGCTGCAATAGTCTCTTGTAGAGCTGCAGCGGCTTCTGAAACTTGTCGGTTGGTTTCCTGTTGGGCTATATTGGCCTGCAGCAGGGCTTTCAACATTTCCTCCATCTTTGAAAATTGCCTGCATCCTCCAGCACGTGTGAAAGATTAGCTTGTGGGGATCACTTTTCAGGGGAAAAGATTCAGCATGGATGTCAGTTTCTTTAAAGTCTGCCAGGTTCATTTTTACAGGTTTGCAAGATAGAAACAGAAACAGAAAACAAAACCTCGCCATCTGGCGCTACACTAAACAAAGAGATTCCTCTCTATACCGTGTGGGGCTGTACCCAACACCCACAAAACGTAAGCACATTGCAAACCTTGTTTTTAGAGTCCAAATTAGCACACAGAGCTCTATCAGCTTTATCCCTCTGAGATCCAGGGTCAAGCTCAAGTGAGATCTCTTTCTGATAATTAAATGCAGGTGGAGAGGGGTTTGAGTGGACCAGAAAGTCCAGGCCAGAACAAGCTCTGCCATGGTGGTAGGCAAAATCCAGGTCGGACTCCCGCTAGTCGCCTCAAAATGATGCGAGACGCCTGTCCATTGTGGGGCCTCGCATATTGTCACATCTGGTAACCTGTAAAGGCATTTAAAGCATCACCTAAGAAGATTTTTAGGTACCATAGTTTTTATTTTTACTTGGTGTAACACCATATTTTATATATTTTTTTAAAAATTGGGTATTATATTGTGTTTGTGTGTTCAAAAATTCAATAACCACTTCAATACTGGCCACTTTCACCCCCTTCCTGCCCAGGCCAATTTTAAGCTTTCAGCGCTGTCGCACTTTGAATGACAATTGTGCGGTGATGCGACACTGTACCCAAATGAAATTTTTATAATTTTTTGAGACGGATAGAGATTTCTTTTGGTGGTATTTAATCACTGCTGAGTTTTTAATTTTTTGCTAAACAAATGAAAAAAAGACCAAAATTTTGAAAACAAAAATTTTTTTTATACAAACTGTTGTAAATCTGTAATTTTTCTCCTTTACTGTTGTGTGTTGATGAGACGGCACTGATAGGCTGCTGATGAGGTGGCACTGATGGCTGGGCACTGATGAGGAGGCACTAATATGCAGAACTAATGGGGCACTGATAGGCGGCACTGATGGGGGCACTAATGGGTGGCAATGATGGGCAATAATAGATGGCACTGATGGTCAGAACTGATGAGGAGGCACTGACAGGCATTACTGATGGGAACTGAAAGGCAGTGCTGATGGGCACTGATCGGCATCACTGATAGGCACTGAAAGGCGGCACTCATTGGCATCACTAATGGGCACTGATTGGCACCACTGATGAGCATCACTTGTGGGCACTGGCAGGCATCACTGATGCGGCTCGGAAGGTGCTAAAGTCTATTTTTTCAAAAAAATGTGCATTTAACCACTTCACGCGATTCGCCGTAAAATGAAGTGGATGTATCGGGGTATAGCCTGCAGCTACAGGCTATACCCCAGTACCGTTTTTTAGAGCAGGCGGTGGCTATCTGGTGACAATCGGTGATCCGGCTTGGAGCTGCTCGACCGTTATCCCAGGCAGGTAGGGGGGACCCCCCCCCTTCCGCCGCTCTTCCCTGGCTTCCCGTCCCACCGGGAGACCGGAGCATCCATGCGGCTCTGTGGCGTCCCAATAGAAGCCCCAATCGGCTCCGATTGGGTCTCCCTTGTGTATTTCCAGAAGCAACGTCGCGTCATTTAAAAAAAATTACAGTATTCAGAGTCAACGCGTTTTTGGCGATCTGAATACTTTGAAGTGCAAAGGAGGGATCTTTTAAACCCCCTATCCCTCCATAAGGAGCACCTGTCACCATATATTACTATCACAAGGGATGCTTACATTCCTTGTGACGGCAATAAAAGTGATCAGATTTTTTTTTTTAAGGGAACAATACTAAAAAAATAAATAAATAAAAAAATGTTTTAAAGCACCCCTATTCCCCGCGAGCTCGCGCAGCAAAGAAAACGGTGTTCAAATCACACGTGAGGTATCACCGCGATCGTCAGAGTGTGAGTAATAATTCTAGCAACAGACCTACTCTGTAACTCTAACCTGATAACCGTTAGGCTCCATGCACGCTTTTAGCAGCGTTTTGTAAGCAGCGTTTATGCACGTTTTTGCGCGTTTATCGGCGTCATCGTTTTTGACCGTTTTTTTTTTTTTTTTTACTTCATTAGCTTCCATTGACTACAAAAAGCGATGGACGCCGATAAAAAGCCGTTTAGCGTTGTCCAGCATTTTTTGTGGTCAGAAGAACGACTCCTGAACACCAATTCAGGGCGTTCAAATAAATGCCCATAAACACCACTGCTGTTAAACGACAATAAACGTCTCTGTGTGTATGGACACATTGGATAACATAAAGGGATGTTTATGGGCTGTTAAAAAAAACACCCAACCGACCATAAAGGTCGTTTATCAGCTTCAGTGTGCATGGAGCCTTAACATTTTTTAAAGCGACGCCTATGGAGATTTTTAAGTACCAGAGTTTATCGCCATTCCACGAGTGTGCGCAATTTTCAGCCGTAACATGTTTGGTATCTATTTACTCGGCATAACATCCTCTTTCATAATATATAAAAACAATTGGGCTAACTTTACTGCTTTGTTATTTTTTTAATTCAAAACGTTTATTTTTTTTTTTAAAAACTGCGTTACTGCGTTTGAAAGACCGCTGCGCAAATACCGCGTGACAAAAAATATTACAATGACCGCCATTTTATTCTCTAGAGTTTTTGCTAAAAATATATATATATATAATGTTTGGGGGTTCTAAGTAATTTTCTAGCAAAAAATACTGATTTTAACTTGTAAACAGCAAGTGTAAAAAAGGGCTCCGGGGCTGAAGTGGTGAAAAACTGGAACAACCACCATTTTTTCTCCAGGGCCTTTGCTTTCTGAAAATGTATAATGGTTGGGGTTTTTAAGTAATTATATCATTTTAAAATAAATGTTGATTTTTTTTACATGTACAGTATGTGAGAACTGACAGAATTGGCTTGGACAGCAAAGTAATTATCTGGAGCTGAACCTTCAAGCGCATTTTCTTTCTTGGAAACACAACAGGAAGTGAAAGACAATCTCTTCAAAGTATCAGGAAATCCCCTCTTAGGTGTCACCAGAACACATATTGGGAGATTCCCTTTCACCTATTGTTCTGGTGACAGCTGTAAAATTTGGGGTTTCCCTATCTGCCCCCCAGGCAATGGCCACCAAGACCAACCCCCTCAGCAGAGACAAAAAAGTGACAGGGGTTTCAACACATTTCAAAAAAGTCCTTTGCATCTACTGACAACTAGTGCAAGGGTGGGTCTGTCTAATATGATACAATTTGATTGTATAATTTAAGTAGGTCCTCATATTTCATAGCTTTGGTAAATCGAAAGTTGAGTGTACAAAGATTGTAAGGTCAGATTGCACCATGTATGGTGGGCTGTGAAGCCACTCAATATAAATATATTCCTTTACAATTTACACATGGCCATTAGCTTCAGTCCTTGCCCTTCAGGCCCTGTTCAGATATCGCTTTGGAGGAATGAGCATTCCCGCTTGCGATTTTGAAAGCGTCACAGAGTCCTGACCACAACCCAATAGGACACCTTTGGGATGAATTGGAGTGGAAACTGCGAGCCAGGCCTTCTCCTCCAACATCAGTGCCTGACCTCACAAATACACTTCTGGAAGAATGGTCAAACATTCCCATAGACACTCCTAAACCTTGTGGACAGCCTTCCCAGAAGAGTTGAAGCTGTTATAGCTGCAAAGGGTGGGCCAACTCAATATCGTAGATGCTATAACTTTTGCACAATATACGCCTATTGGGAATTTTTTTTACCAAAAACATGCAGCAGAACACATATTGGCCTAAATTTATGAAGAAATCAGATTTTTTTTTTTTTTTTTTTTTTTTTTTTATTGGATGTGTTTTATAGCAGAAAGTAAAAAATATTGCGTTTTTTTTTTTTCGAAATTGTCAGCATTTTTTTGATTATAGTGCAAAAAATAAAAACCCCAGAGGTGATCAAATACCACCAAAAGAAAGCTCTATTTGTGGGAAATAAAGGATGCCAATTTTATTTGGGTACAACGTCGCATGACCGCGCAATTGTCAGTTAACCACTTGCCGACCGTCAATCGGCAATTGACGGCGGCAAGATGGCTCTGTAACGCGGATCGTCGTCATACGACGGCGGCCGCGTGATCGAGCCTAGTGAGCGCGCGCGCGCCGCCGGAGGCGCGCCGGCGCGCTCACTGTGTCCGGGGAGGGCCGGGGAGCGGGTGCGGCGGCTTCGATTGCCGCCGGCCACCCGCGATGGCCCCCCCGGAGCGAATGAGCGGAGGTCCGTGTATGTAAACACGGACCTCCGCTCTGTGAGAGGGGGAAGGGAGTGATCACAGCCTTCCTGTACATGAAGGCTGTGACCACTTCCCTTCCCCAGCCAGGGCAGCCCACACACAGTTAGAACACGCCCAGGGAACATAGTTAACCCTTAGAGCGCCCCCTGCAGGTTAACCCCTTCACTGCCAATGGCATTTACACAGTAATCAGTGCATTTTTATAGCACTGATCGCTGTATAAATGCCAATGGTCCCAAAAAAGTGTCAAAATGGTGCGACATGTCCGCCCCAATATCGCAGTACCGTTAAAAATCGCAGATCGCCGCCATTATTAGTAAAAAATTAAAAAAAAATAAAAACCCCAAAAATGAATTCTCATCATCCGTAAACGCGACCACTTTTGCGCAAACCAATCAATAAACGCTGATTGCGATTTTTTTTATCGCAAATATGAGGAAGAATATAAATCGGCCAAAAACGGTGAAAAAAAATGTTTTTTTATATTTTTTTTTTGGATTTGTATTTTAGCAAAAAGTAAGAAATTTGGGTTTTTTTGCAAAATTGTCGCTCTTCTTTTGTTTATAGCGGCGATCAGAAATGACGCAGAGGGGATCAAATACCACCAAAAGAAAGCTATATTTGTGGGAAAAAAAGGACGCAAATTTCATTTGGGTACAATGTCGCACGACCGCGCAATTGTCAGTTAAAGCGACGCAGTACCGAATCGCAAAAAGGGCTCCGGTCCTAAAGCTGGAAATCCTTCCGGTCCTTAAGTGATTAAAGTAAAGCAGTGCCGTATCGCAAAAAATGGCCTGGTCAGGAAGGGGGGTAAACCTTCCGGGGCCGAATCGGTTATTGGATACAAACTCATGCACCCCCCTCCGTGTGAAGGCGCCCTTACACTTGTTTATTGGATTAAACAGATCGCATTTACCTGTATAAGAAAAGGGAAAATGACAATAGACAATAAGCGCGGCGCACAGTGATTTTCCGTGAAATAAGCTCTCAGGCACACACGCTGTAAGTACTGTAATAACTTATCCTTCTAGAATACAAAACGCTAAAAAGAGATAAGTCATTGTTTACCCAAAGAAACCAAGCCGTTTTTACAGAAATGAATTCCCTTTTCTACAATCAATACAGCCAGCAAGCTGGAGATGCGATGAAAACGCTTTAACTATAAAGAAATGAAAAATCGCTGGAGTGTGAAATATTTTAGGAAATATCATTGCAGAAGCATCTTCATCTTCCTGTACATATTTCTCTTTCTTTTCTTCCAATACAGAAGCTTTTATCCAAACTTGATTTCTTTGATGCCGCCACCGCAATAGAGTTTAAAGCGAGGTTGTTTCGTGATCGCAGTCATGGAGTGGCGGCAGAATTTTCTTTTAAAATTCCATTGAGAAGTGTATTCCTTTCACATGAATGAGAATGGGCAGAGGAACATGAAAGGGTCACTTGAATTCTTCATGGCCCTGGCAAGGGGGTAGGGTTGCCACCTCATCCCTTTAATCCAGGACACATATTAATTACACAGGTTCTGTGGCTGATTAAGGTGGTGATTAAACTCACTTGGTGCCTTTTCTGGATTAAGTTAGCCCCAGAACCTGTGTAATTCATATGTGTCCTGGATTAAAGGGATGATGTGGCAACCCTACAAGGGGGGCGGAGTTGGGAACTCAGCTGAAGAGAGCTTGGTATTAAAGTCCACCATGATTACATACTGTAGCAGGGATAAGCAATTAGCGGACCTCCAGCTGTTGTAAAACTACAAGTCCCATCATGCCTCTGCCTCTGGGTGTCATGCTTGTGGCTGTCAGTGTCTTGCTATGCCTCATGGGACTTGTAGTTCTGCAACAGCTGGAGGTCCGCTAATTGCATGTCCCTGCTGTATAGGCTTTTATTACAAGTGTAGAGGGCGTGAAGTGGCTGCAGAGATTTCTTCTTAAATTTTGTTGATAAGTTTATTTCTTTCACAGCAGAGGGAACATACGTTGCTTTAAAAAAGTATTCATACCCCTTGAAATTTTCCACATTTTGTCATGTTACGTAAATGTATTTTATTGGGATTTTATGGGATAGACCGACACAAAGTGGCACATAATTGTGAAGTGGAAGGAAAATGATAAATGGTTTTCAACATTTTTTACAAATAAATATGTGAAAAGTGTGGGATGCATTTGTATGGCGCCCCCGAGTCAATACTTTGTAGAACCCCCTTTCCCTGCAATTACAGCTGCAAGTAGGGTTGCCTCATCATCCCTTTAATCCAGGACACATACTAATTACACAGGTTTTGTGGCTGATTAAGGTGGTAATTAAACTCAATTGGTGCCTTACCTGCATTAAATTAGCCACAAAACCTGTGTAATTAATATGTGTCCTGGATTAAAGGGATGATGTGGGGACCTAATTTCCCTACTACTCCGTTGGGATGAACGTCGACATTAACGTCCCTTTCCCCCAAGATGTTTCATAACTGAGCCCCCGCGGTATGTTTACGTAGGGTGTGAAAAGTGTATAAATAAACATTTTTTACAACTTTTGGTAAATAGTAAAAGGAAGGTGAAGTGTTAATACACGGTGAAACACA
>BLSH010282580.1:3569531-3602556 GCA_018402905.1 Glandirana rugosa | reverse complement strand
CGTGCAGTGCGGCTTCTCTCACACACAGAGCACTGCACGGCCCTCCTATAATCCTGAGATCTCCACATCATTGTGTCCGCTTCTCACACAACATGGGGCCTTCTCTCTGTGTCTCCTCCTCTCACTCTTCTCTCATGGATGCAAAAGTCGGGATATTTTGTTAGAAAATCACTGAGAACCCCAAACATTGTTTAGATATTTTTGCAGAGGCCCTAAAGAATAAAGCGGTGGTTTGTAATCATTTTTTGGCACGCAGTTTATAAGTCAGAAATATAAAAGATGACATCACGCCGAGCACACAGACGCCTCACATAAAGGGCAACAAACTTCAATATCTCCATAGCAGTGTTGCCAACCTACCAGATTGAAATTTACTGGCACAGCCAAGTTTTTACTGACATTTTACAAAAGTTACACAAAGTTACAGTTTTCAGTGCAAATTTCAGTATTTAGGCTACAAGCAAGTAAGCTGTGCAAATAGCAATGTGATTAAAGGTAGATAGCAAGGTAAAAAAAAAACATATTTCTGTTATTTTCAATATAATAAGAGCAGATTATTTAGTCCATCAGTTTTGTCACCCATGTAAAATTGTAGAGATTTCCCCTTAATTGCTGTTCCATAACCACCACAGAACATGAGGTGAAATCCCTGGTAGCCACTAGGATCACCAGAATTTATGTCCCCACTTCTAAAGACTTCCTGTCTCCATCACCTCCTGATTTTATCCCTCCAGTCTCCATCCCTCCATTACACCTCATCTCCATCACTCAATCCCCCCCCCCCCCATCACTTCCTGTCACCGTCCCTCCATCTCCATCACACCATCCCCATCACCTCCTGTTTCCATTACACCACCCTTCCATTACCTCCTGCCACTCATACAGCGCACACTGCACTCATACAGCGCACACTGCACTCATACAGCGCACACTACACTCATACAGCGCACACTACACTCATACAGCGCACACTACACTCATACAGCGCATACTACACTCATACAGCGCACACTACACTCATACAGCGCACACTACACTCATACAGCACACACTACACTCATACAGCGCACACTGCACTCATACAGCGCACACTACACTCATACAGCGCACACTACACTCATACAGCACACACTACACTCATACAGCGCACACTACACTCATACAGCACACACTACACTCATACAGCGCACACTAAGAGAGAGAGCCTCCTGCAGCCTGGCTCACAGCTGTCCCACACTCACTGTCCCGACTCTTTTTGGCTGGCTTGAAGAGGAAGCGAACTCCACTCACCACTCACTGTCACCAGGAGGGCTGCAGGGTCAGCCAGAGCAGGGAGGCAGGCAGGAATCAGGAGGATCCATCCATCCGCAGCGTCTGCTCCGGTAAGGTGCTGGCTGGCGGTGGTATGGCGGGAAAATGCAGTAACCTCATTTGAGGGCGGATGGGCTGGGCAGAGGCACTAGCTGGCAGCAGGAGGAGTGGTCATCCAACTCGTCTCAGGGTCAGGATCGGATCTTCCAGCTCGCCACTCGAGGATTTCCGTAATTGCACATGCGCAGATCTGACCGGAGTCGATGGCCGCCGTTTTTACTGGCACTTTTCGGCTGCTACGGACTTTTACAGACACCCAAAAAAAACTGCACCGTTTTTACGGGCTGTCCGTAAATTTACGGACGGTTGGCAACACTGATACCCAGATGTCCCCCCCTAGCACTATCCAGCGGAAGGGTTTGGGAACCACTAGCTGTTCCAGTTCATCCTCCCCGTGTTTCACCACCTGATACAACAGGTCATGTTGTACCATGTAGGGAAAAGACACCCCCCCAATTAGGGTCCACAGGTTCCCCATCCATCACCTTCACGTTTTCTCTGGCTCTGAGAAGAGTGACATCCCGTAGTTGTTCTGTACAGAATTCCTCTCTCCGGACCTCTAAGTCAGGGACTACATTCAGTTCACTGTCACTGTCAGGGCCAGAGACATGATCTGGGTCATTAGCCACCTGCTGGGAGCTATCTTCCAGTTCCTCTGGCTCCCCAGCCATTACAGGAAAAGGAAGAGGATCTCCCTCCTCCGTGGTCCTGCCACCAATCTCTCCTTCCGTTTGGCAAAAATGGTCTGGTGAGAAGTCCCGCGCATCCTCAGCAGGAGAACCTCTTTCCTCCAGGCTCTCTGTGCATTCCCAAAACCTCCAAAAATGGGGAAAATCCCTCCCCACTAGTGCTTCATGAAGCAGGGAAGGTACCACTGAATGGGTGACTCGGCCGCAAGGGGTGTCAATCTCGACCAGCGCTGACATGAGTGTCCCCATGGATAGCACCTCATGGCAAAGAACTCTGAGGATCTGCAAAAAAAGAATTGTTGCCCAACATAAAGATGGCCTAGGCTATAAGAATATTGCCAAGACCCTGAAACTGAGCTGCAGCACGGTGGCCAAGACCATACAGAGGTTTAACAGGACAGGTTCTACTCAGAACAGGCCTCGCCATGGTCGACCAAAAAAGTTGAGTGCACATGCTCAGCGTCATATCCAGAGGTTGTCTTTGGGAAATAGATGTATGAGTGCTGCCAGCATTGCTGTAGAGGTTGAAGGGGTGGGGGGTCAGCCTGTCAGTGCTCAGACCATACGCCGCACACTGCATCAAATTGGCCTGCATGGCTGTCGTCCCAGAAGGAAGCCTCTTCTAAAGATGATGCACAAGAAAGCCCGCAAACAGTTTGCTGAAGAAAAGCAGACCACAGGACATGGATTACTAGAACCGTGTCCTGTGGTCTGATGAGACCAAGATAAAATTACTTGGTTCAGATGGTGTCAAGCGTGAGTGGCGGCAACCAGGTGAGGAGTACAAAGACAAGTGTGTCTTTCCTACAGTCAAGCATGGTGGTGGGAGTGTCATTGTCTGGGGCTGCATGGGTGCTGACGGCACTGGGGAGCTACAGTTCATTGAGGGAACCATTAATACCAACATGTACTGTGACATACTGAAGCAGAGCATGATCCCCTCCCTTCTGGGCCGCAGGGCAGTATTCCAACATGATAACGACCCCAAACACATCTCTAAGACGACCACTGCCTTGCTAAAGAAGCTGAGTGTAAAGGTGATGGTTTGGCCAAGCATGTCTCCAGACCTAAACCCTATTGAGCATCTGTGGGGCATCCTCAAACAGAAGGTGGAGGAGTGCAAGGTCTCTAACATCCACCAGCTCTGTGATGTCCTCATGGAGGAGTGGAAGAGGACTGCAGTGGCAACCTGTGAAACTCTGGTAAACTCCATGCCCAAGAGGATCAAGGCAGTGGTGAAAAATAATGGTGGCCACACAAAATATTGACACTTTGGGCCCAATTTGGACATTTTCACTTAGGGGTGTACTCACTTTTGTTGCCAGCGTTTTAGACATTAATGGCTGTGTGTTGAGTTATTTTGAGGGCACAGCAAATTTACACTGTTATACAAGCTGTACACTCACTACTTTACATTGCAGCAAAGTGTCATTTCTTCAGTGTTGTCACATGAAAAGATAGAATAAAATATTTACAAAAATGTGAGGGGTGTACTCACTTTTGTGAGATACTGTATACATATATATATATATAGTGCTAATATATTATACATTGTTCTTTCGGTAGCTTTGATAGTATGTGCAGCTTATAGTTATTTAGGCTGGTAGAGGCTTCCTAGCGAGGAAGTCAGCAGCATCTAGGAAAACGTATCTCGCGGAACGAAGGCTGCATATTGTACATTTTGGAGCTGGTGATCTATAACCAACAATGTTCCAAGAAAAAATTGAAAACCTGCCTTTGTCTTGACTTCAAGTAAACTCAATTTTTATGGTTCAATATTTACTTTGTGGATGAAGCACCGTGTCATTTTTCATCCGCTGCCTCTGTAAAAAAAATTGACCCAAGAGATCGGTGCGTTGTTTCTCACTTCTAGAAGGCGTTGATGAGAATTTGAATGACATACCGAGGAGGTGTTTAACAAACGGGGGAAACCCTCCAGAAAGGAGTTTAAAATGACTACTGGGAAAATCTTTAATGAACTGAAACTTCCAAAGATTTGCAAATGGCGTAGGTGCTAAATTACCAAGCGTCAGACAAAGAGACAAAACAATGTTAACATGAAACTGGAGGCCGATACAAAAGACACACATTAATGCAGCTCTGTAATCATTAATCCAGCATTTAAAGGATTTTTTTTGAAATGTGTAATAATCTTGCAGTGTATGTACAACAAAGCTCAGACAGAAGCAGCACAACGAGCCAAGCAGTTCTGCAGCAGTGAAAGAAGCATGCTGATAGAAGGAGAGAGCAAAATAATGAGCTTACTGGTCTGCTGCTTCTACCTTCATTGTCCATTGACCCCTTGATCAAGCCCTGTGGGCAGGGCGAAACGCGTCACTGACGTGGCCTGGGAGGAGCTGCGCTGAAGCCGTTTTGGCTCTTCTATACACTCGGGCTGCTCTCTTTTCTCCTACTTTCTTTGTCCAGTCACAGGCTGGGAGAGGAGCAGGACTTGTAATGCTACTGAACTGCAGCAGGAAAAAAACTGATTTGTAAATTGCATAGAGTTTTACAGAAACTTAACTTCCTATTTTTTTCCCTCTTACCTTGACAGCTGTAATGTCCTCAAAAAACATATTCACCCACCCAGTGAATCCAGCACTCTGTGGTGTAAGCTGACGCTCTTTTCTTCTGATGTCATCGGGAGACCGGATGTCTCTTCTAGGTTCATTAAGGTGGCAACCTAATGGTGAAGATTGCCTGAAGCCTCTTGGGCAGTGGCGGCTAGTAAAATTTTAGGATGGGGGGGCGCCAGACCCCGTGCTTCCTTTTTGACTCCTCCCACTTCCCATAAGCTCCACCTCTTACAGTTTCCACCCCTTGTGTCAGGAGTATACAGCCCAGCATCACCATATAGGATGTACAGCATCACCAGATAGGGGTATACAGAGTCACCAGAGAGGGGTATACGGAGTCATCAGATAGGAGTATACAGAGCCCCAGATAGGGGTATACAGAGTCACCAGATAGCAGTATGCACTTACAGAGCACCAGATAGCAGTATAAAGAGCCAGCATATAGCAGTATACAGAGTCACTATATAGCAGTATACAGAGTCACCATATAGCAGTATACAGAGTCACCAGATAGGGGTATACAGAGTGACCATATAGCAGTACACAGAGCCCCAGATAGCAGTATACAGAGCCCAAGATAGCAGTATACAGAGCCCCAGATAGAAGTATACAGAGTCACCGTATCACAGTATGCATAGCACCAGATAGCAGTATACATAGCACCAGATAGGGTATACAGTCACCAGATAGGGGTATACAGAGTCCCAGATAGGCTATACAGTCACCAGATAGGGGTATACTGAGTCCCAGATAGGGTATACAGTCACCAGATTGGGTACACAGTGTCCCAGATAGTGTATACAGTCACCAGATAGGGGTATACAGAGTCCCAGATAGGGTATACAGTCACCAGATAGGGGTATACAAAGTCCCAGATAGGGTATACAGTCACCAGAGAGGGGTATACAGAGTCACCATATCACAGTATGCAGAACCCCAGATAGCAGTATACATAGCACCAGATAGGGTATACAGTCACCAGATAGGGGTATACAGAGTCCCAGATAGGGTATACAGTCACCAGATATTGGTATACTGAGTCCCAGATAGGGTATGCAGTCACCAGATAGGGGTATACAGAGTCCCAGATCGGGTATACAGTCACCAGATTGGGTATACAGAGTCCCAGATAGGTTATACAGTCACCAGATAGGGGTATACAGAGTCCCAGATCGGGTATACAGTCACCAGATAGGGGTATACAGAGTCCCAGATAGGATATACAGTCACCAGATAGGGGTATACAGAGTCCCAGATAGGGTATACATAGCACCAGATAGGGCAGTGCTCTTCACATGGCAGTGTCAGGTGGAGCCCGTGGGGAGTTTTAGACAAGAACTAACATTACAACAACCCCCATCCCCCCATCCCCACGGGCTCTAGCTGACACTGCCGTGTAGAGGGAGAGCAGTTCTGCTCTCTTCAGCTAACAATGCTGCAGTGCTGCCTTACCTGAATATGGAGTAGCCGCTCCATGTCAGCTCAGACAGCACTGCCATCTCTCCTGTCCATTGCTGCACAGTCCCGCCCCCGCCCACCGCCCCAATCACTGGCAGTCCAGTGCTCAGGGCAGCCAATTAGTGAAAGTAAGTGCGCCTCTTTGGCGCACTTACTTTCACTTTTAAGACTGGCCAATAGGCTCACTACTTGCTGTCAGCAGACAGCAAGGAGCCGGAGATAAAAAAAAAAGTCAATATACCGGCGCCTCCTTTAGGAGGTCGGGATTACTTTTTTTTTCTTCCTTCCCAGCAGGGAGGTGGCGCCCAAGCGCCCCTTATGGACCAGCCGCCGCTGCTCTTGGGTTTGACATCAGTATCTCAGGAGGCTCTGGGGGAAGGTATGTCATTCTCACTTATGTGCGAAAGCCAGAAGTGGCCAACCAAGACCCGTATAAAAGGTACTTAACCCCCCCCTCCAAAAACATCCAGTTGTATAACATGTAAGGGGTGAGAAAGTGATGGAGAGGGAAATATGGTCCACTTTAAAGCTGAACTCCAGACACAAATAAATAAACTTGAGCTATGGAAAGTTTTACCCCCTTCATGACCAGACCATTTTTTGCTATTCATCACTGCGCTATTTTAACAGGTAATTCCATGGTCATGCAACGCTGTACCCAAATTAAATTTGTTTAATTTTTTCCACACAAGTAAAGCTTTCTTTTGGCATCATTTGATCACCACTGCGTTTTTAATTTTTTGCGATATAAATGAAAAAAGACCAAAAATTTTGAGGAAAAAAAACAATATTTTTCACTTTCTGCTATAAAACATATCCAATAAAAAAAAAAAAAAAAATTAAATTTCTTCATAAATTTTGGCCAAAATATATTCTGTGTGATGTCTTTGGTAAAAAAATCCAAATAAGTGTATATTGATTAGTTTGAGCGAAAGTTATAGTACCCACAAACTATGGTATATACAGTATACTGTAAATTATATTTATTTTTTCATACTAGTAATGGTGGTGATCAGTAGGGATGGGCCCGTGGTTACGGTCGACTCGAACATCGGACGTTCGCCCGTTCGTCAAACTGGGAACATTATGGGGCATTCGCGTTGACTTCGCCTGCCGCGGAGCGCCCCGTAATACATAGCGAGATAACGGTGCGCACAGCTCCTCCTCCATGGGAGGGCTCCCGCCGTCTGCGCTCGCTGTGTTTTGACAATTTATTTTTATGCAAGGGCGGGGCCACCCGCTGACGTAGCAGGTGACCCCACCCACTTCTGATGTCATGTGACATCAGAGGGGCGGGTCACTCAATTACGTCACTGGGTGGCCCCACCCGTGACTATAAATAAACTGCCAAAACACAGAGAGCTCAGTCGGTGGGATCCCTCCCATGGAGGAGGAGCTGTTGCGTTTTGGGTTTTTTTCGGGTCTGTCGCGCGCTGTGATTGACGATGGATTACAATGGGGAACACTTATTTATTTATTTTTTATTTTTTAATAAGGACTTGTCCCTAATTGTCTCCTGTGTTTATTTTCTATTTTGACACTTTTTGGTGAACTAGTAGGGGTACGATGTACCCGATGCTAATTCACATAGGCGGGGGGGCTGATCTGGGGGCCCCCTTATTAAAGGGGGCTTCCAGATTCCGATAAGCCCCCGGCCTGCAGATCCCCAGAACCACTGCCCAAGGTTGTGCGGAAGAGGTCCCCATAAACAAGGCGCAAAGCCCCCACGCACCAAAGCACCCATACTCCCAATGTTGAGGGCATGTAGCCTGGTATGGTTCGGGGGGGGGGAGCGCTCGCCCCCCCCCCCATCCTGGCCGGTCAGGTTGCATGCTTGGATAAGGGCCTGGTTTGGATTTTAGGGGGGACCCCACGTCATTTTTTTTCCTAAATTTTGGCGCAGGATTCCCCTTAAAACCCATACCAGACCCGAAGGGCCTGGTATGGACTTGGGGGGGGGGGCCCTACGCAAATTTTTTCAGTGATTTTTATCTATATTGCCGGGAGCCGACAATGCATTACAGCCATGAGTGATTTTAATTTACATTTTTTTCTTTACAAATGTCATTTTGCAGTGGCACTGTTCTAAATATCACAGAGATGCGCCCTTTTACAGGCAGACTAAGGGGACCCCCCTGGCACATTATTTAAAGGAACAATTCATTTTTATTGTTTCACTTTAAGCATTATTAAAATTACTGCTCCTGAAATAACTATCGACTTGCATTGATACACTTCCCCTAGGGCAGCACCCAGGTCCCCATACATTTTTATGGCAATCACTTGTATATTAGCCTTTAAAATGAGCACTTTTGATTTTTCATGTTCAGGTCTCATAGACTTTAACGGTGTTCGAATGTTCGCACAAAATTTTTGTCTGTTCGCATGTTCTGGTGCGAACCGAACGAGGGGAGTACGGCTAATCCCTAGTGATCAGCGAATTATAGTGGGACTGTGATAGTGCGACGGACAATCTGACACTAACTGACACTGGGGGAGAACTGACTAACTGATGCTGACATCACCAGTGACCAGTGGTGGCTGGTGGTTCTTTTTTTGGGAGGCAAGCAATCATGGACCGGAGAGAGGGCCATCCGGTTGGCCGTGTCGTGCGCGGCACCCCCCCAGTCGGTCAGTCAGTCAGTCAGGGCCCGCACTTACCCCATTTCACGGGCAGCATCGGCGGCGGCTTCTTTCCGGGCTGTGGGCATCTCCTCCCTCGGCCCCCCAGCGTCTCCTCCCTCCTCCTCCTGGCAGCCAATCCAATCTCATCTCCTTTTGGCCAATCGGGTGACAGGTCTCATGACCCAATTCCTGATTGGCCGGGTTGAGGGATCAGTGTCAGATTCTCACACAAGTGGGTGGGATTTGAGCCTCTGGCTCTAATCACGTGCATCAAAAAAACACTCCCCCCCCCCCCATTGGAATCCATGCATCCGGTGCTCTGTATTTAGATCGGGGGGCGAATGCATGGATGGCCAGTGACACTAATACAGTCTTCAGTGCTAATACTATACACTGTCACTGTACTAATGACACTGGCTGGGTAGGAGTTAACATCAGGGGCGATCAAAGGGTTAAATGTGTGCCTAAATAGTGTTTTACTACACTGTGTGGGAGATGTTTTTACTAGGGGAAGACATGGATCCATGTCCCTGCTTTGTAGAGACACAGCATCCATGCCTTCCCTCCTGTCAGAACGACAATCTGTCTTGTTTATATAGGCAGACCGCCATTCTGTGTCTCTGCAGGATGATCGGAGGGTGCCGGCGGGCATCGAGTCTGTGGTACCCCCATATAGGCTCCTGCTGTGTATAATCACAGTGGGAGAGAGCCGCCAGCGGCGCGTATTCTTGCCCGCTATCCGGAAGAGCCCGATCACGTATATATATGTGATCCGGCGCACAGCTGCCGACCTATAGCAGTTTTTACAAGTGATTAACAGAAGTCAATGCAAGTCACAATGAAATCGCAGAAAAGTAGCGCATAAACCTTTTTCAAAGTCACCCCTAGACTTGAGTTGCAACAATTTGAACTGTTCCATTGCAGAAAATAGGGTGCAACTTGTCATGCGATTTTGAACTGTCAAATCACATGACAAATTGCATTGGTGTAAACAAGGGCTTAACTCTTGTTTAAAAAAAAAATGAAAATTTGTATTCTTAGAGTATAACTAAAGGCAAAACTGTTTTTGGATAAAGTGGAGAGGGATTATAACGCTTGTCCATTTTTATTGCTGTCTGTGCCCCTATTAGGGAGATTCCCCCTCTCTATTTGTCCTGTTTACCGTTTACCAAATGCAAAGTTTTGGGTTGTCCCCAGAAAAGTAATAGCGGGGAAATCTTCCAATGGGGGCTCTAGTTCTGGTGACCTGGGGGTCCCCAATAAATTCTCTTAATTTGCAGGGATTTCCTCTCATTTCCTGTTTGGCTATGGGACAGGAAGTGAAGGGAAATCTCCGCAATGGGACACAAAAAAATCTGTCCAGGGTTAAAACTCTCCTTTGCTCTATCCAAAATTAGAAAACAAGTTTTGCCCATAGTTCTACTTTAAATAGGAACTTCACCCACATTTTTTTTTTCTTTAATTCTCCTCTTTATTTGTCCCTTTCCCATTCCCTCCACTCAGATCCTGCACTACCATCTTCTCCTGTGACGTCATTTGGAGGCTGGAAATGGAGGCATTTGGAGACTGCCAGCTCTTCGGGGTTCAGGAGCAGCCTCCTGATGGCGCGCTGTTAGGCCCGCTCCAACCTCCTTTAACCACTTACCAACCGGAAGGTTTTTCAGCTTTAGGACCAGAGCACTTTTTGCGATTCGGCACTGCGTCGCTTTAACTGACAATTGCGCGGTCGTGCGACGTTGTACCCAAACAAAATTCACGTCCTTTCTTTCCCACAAATAGAGCTTTCTTTTGGTGGTATTTGATCGCCTCTGCGTTATTTCTGATCGCCGCTATAAACAAAAGAAGAGCGACCATTTTGCAAAAAAAAACAAATTTTCTTACTTTTTGCTAAAATTCAAATTAAAAAAAATATAAAAAAACTATTTTTTCACCGTTTTTGGCCGATTTATATAATTCCTCATATTTGTGATAAAAAAAATCGCAATTGGCGTTTATTGATTGGTTTGCGCAAAAGTGGCCGCATTTACGGATGGTGAGAATTCATTTCTGGGGTTTTTAATTTATTTTTATTTTTTTACTAGTAATGGCGGCGATTTTAGCGGTACTGCGATATTGCAGCAGACATGTCGGACATTTTTGACACTTTTTTGGGACCAATGACATTTATTCAGCGATCAGAAATTTAAATGTCCACTGATTACTGTATAAATGTCATTGGCAGTGAAGGGGTTAACCTGCAGGGGGAGAGCTAGGGGTTAACTGTGTTCCCTGGGTGTGTTTTTACTGTGGGGGGGGGTTGGGCTAACATGGGCATGAGAGATCTAACTGATCCCAGTGACAGGGATCAGTAGATCTTCCATGCCCCTACTAACAGAGCGGGGAACCACCGTGTTTACATCGGCGGTTCCCCGTTCTTTCCCTGTGGCCGCTCATTGCGGCTCGCCGGCGGACAACGGGTCCGCCCGAGCCGCGGGCACACTCCTCAGGAGTGCGGCGGGAGCGCGCGCCCCCTAGCAGCTGTTCGCAGATCGCCGTGTTTTTACGGCGATTCGCGCTCAGCATCCCAAAAAAACGGCACGCAGTCGGGAAGTGGTTAATGAATGGAGTGGTGCGCAGTGCTCCCGGAGCCTCCTGGGATATGTACATCACATATCTCAGAAGGCACGGGGGGCTACACGTCATTTGTCTAGGCAAGGATGGAGGCTGGGGGAACCAAAAACTCAACAAAAATTAAAAGATATTGCTGTAGTGGAGTTGGGGAGGGACATAGAGGAGGAAACTTCCTGTTAAGGGCAAAGATCTACTTTAACTCAAGAAAGTTCCTTCTATTGCTCTCAGCTTCTTCTAAATCTCTAAATTCCTTTTTTTTTTTGCCGCTGCAGTCTTCCAATTAGAGGGTGGCTACATTTGTTCTGCATGGTCCTACTGTATATAGGACCATAGACGCCCTCTCTTGTTCGCTCCCAAGATGGACTATGGGATAGAGCAGTGCATATGATTACAGCTAACATACTCTTCTCATTCCAAACACATGGAAGTAAGGGGGGAAAGGTAGAAATTTGGGAGCTCATGATGGACAGTACAAGGAGGCAGAAAATCACAGCAAGTAACAATTTCATGAAAAACAGATTACAGTAGTGGATGCCTATGGATTATCTTTGCAGAATAAGCATATCGTTTAGTGGGTTTTTTTTTATCTACCTTGAGTTCATCTTTAAATGCAAGTATAACAACTCTTATGTATGTATTCATTCTATGTACTTAGCTGTTTGCCTGGCGTTCAGTTTTATACTCCCATTGCTCTCCCATGACCAGACAGCCTATGAAATACCCCATACATTGGGTATGGGAGGTGCATGACACCTTTACATATATTGGATATCTAAAACATGTTGAAAAAAAACTATACATCCACTTTCCGTATTACATGTACATAGTAAGTGGAATTCTCATGAGACCACGTTGTTTCTAATGTCTTTGCACAAGGGTATGTGAAACTGATAGAGTGTTAAGTGGAAGAACAGCATTGCTGTGAAAATATAATACATAACTTCCTCATTTTCATTTCAAGGAGAAAGCAGCAGAGAAGATCAGACACGAGAGGGACGCTCAGCAGTGGACATGATATCACAGTGAAGGTATGGGAGGTACGCTCTTCTTAAATGGACCTTGATAGCTGAGGGCAGGCCTTCTCAACCAGGGTTCTGTGGAACTCTACTGTTCCTTCAGGGGTTACTATGGATTCTTGAGGTGTGACTGATTGACCTTCTATTTGATGGCGCTTGGAAAGTTCTGGGGTCAAGGTAGGTATTCTGACCACCACTATACGGGCATTCTTTCCATTGGCCACCAATGTAAGGGGCATTCTGTCCACCGACCCCACATGTAAGGGGCATTCTTTCCACTGGCCACCAATGTAAGGGACATTTTTTTCACTGACCCCCAATGTAAGGGACATTCCTTTTACTGGTCACCAACGTAAGGGGCATTCTTTCCATTGGCTACCAATGTAAGGGGCATTTTTCCCACTCACCACCAATGAACTGGCTTTAGCAGTGGTTCCCTGAAATCGAAAAATTATGTCAAGGTTTCCCTTATGGTAAGTGAACATTTTTGCCATTGGCCACTAATGTAAAGGACAATCTGTCCACTGACCCCATATGTAAGGGGCATTCTTTCCACTGGCCACCAATGTAAGGGACATTTTTCCACTGACCCCTAACGTAAGGGGTATTCTTTCCACTGGCTACCAATGAAAGAGGGGCAATCTTTCTACTGGCCATCAATGTAAGGGGCATTTTTCCACTGACCTCCAATGTAAGGGGCATTCCTTCTACTGGCCACCAACGTAACGGGCATTCTTTCCACTGGCCACCAATGTAAGGGGCATTTTTTCCCACTGACTCCTAATGTAAGGGACAATCTGTCCACTGACCCCACATGTAAGGGGCATTCTTTCCACTGGCCACCAATGTAAGGGACATTTTTTCCACTGACCCCTAACGTAAGGGGTATTCTTTCCACTGGCTACCAATGAAAGAGGGGCAATCTTTCTACTGGCCACCAATGTAAGGGGCATTTTTCCACTGACCTCCAATGTAAGGGGCATTCCTTCTACTGGCCACCAACGTAACGGGCATTCTTTCCACTGGCCACCAATGTAAGGGGCATTTTTTCACTGACCTCCAATGTAAGGGGCATTCCTTCTACTGGCCACCAACGTAACGGGCATTCTTTCCACTGGCCACCAATGTAACAGTTCCCAACTGTCTCTTGTGGAACCATATACCTCTATCTTCTACGAAGATGACCCTCGTTTAGTTGTGATATATCAGCGAAAGTTAATGCTCTATTGTTAATATGTCCACCTTCTAAATAATGTTATATTTGTCTGTGAGGAGTAGTAAAAGGAATAAGGAACACTCTACAAAACAGCTGTGTTAAGCAATCAGCACTTTTGTTTTTCTGAAGTTGACAATTTAGGTATCAGGCCATGCATGTGAATATTCTATTTGTATATTGATTGTTCATAATCAGTATGACTAGGGATTTGACCAACAAGCAACTTTTCTCTTTTGGCAATAAAAGTTGTAAAGAAAAGCTGTGAAGGGCTCATTTAGTGTAAAACAGAAAATGATTCTGGAACGAAACTCACCAATAGATCTATTTCTTGAAGAGCATGTGGGCATGGCAGGCAATGCACTTTGGGACATGAAGAACACAAGATGTAAGACCGGAGAACAACTTTCAAATAGCTAACCATCATGATTAAAGTGTATGCACTGTATCCACTGTATATACCTATTTGGTTATAGCCATCCTTAAACAATTCTATGAACCAGTTCCATGGGCACTGTGTCTGATGCACTTCAAAGCCTTTTCCATAGGGTTTTCCTGGCATTTTTTTACAAGGCAGGTTGCCAGGTCTTTTCTCAACCCTCCCTTATTACTCGGCGTGGGACTGGAATGCAGAATGAGCACATATGCATAGCCAATCTACACACACATACTAGGGTCAATTTAGACAGCAAACCAATGAGAACATGCAAACGCCATGCAGATAGTGTCCTGGCTGAGCTCTGAAGCAAGGAACCTAGTGCCGCAAGACAGAAGTGCTAGCTACTAGCCCACCATGCCAACCCAAATGAAGCTTACCAAAAACAAAAATCCCATATACTGCAGGTAGGCTTTAGATGTGGTAGCTGCATTCCTTTTCACATTTCAAGTACAGAACATTTTCAGCAAGTACAGAAAATACCTGTTGGTCCTGCCAGACATGAATTATGTTTGTCACTTCATGCCAGCTGAAAATACAGCATTAAGAACCACCATGTAATGCAAATAAAGGCAGACATGTTTGAAGTCCAGTATGACAGCTGTGGCTGCTCCAATAGATACAGTGGAGAAATACGTGTAGACATGAAGAAGTGAGAAGTGTGTTGTTTTCAGGATCACTTAGTGAAATTAAAGGGGAAAGCCTTAAAAAAAAACAAAGGCAGTCACTACATCTAATGCAGTACAGTATATTACATTTTTTACTTTTGTGTTTAAATACACTTTAAGACCCATTTAACTATGTCATGTTTGAAATAGGCAACGCCACACACATGCATCTTTTTCGAATTCTTCAGTGTGTTGAACCCCTTATTGGTTCAAAGGGTATCTGAACTATCATTACATTAGACCCAATGTACACAAGGCCATTGAACACAACAAGATGCCTGCTGCTAGCATTGCCACACTCCACCACTGCCAAAGCAGCAAATGCTGACTTTCTCTTAGTCTGTATTTGCATAGAGCTATGTAAGCCCCCATGATCAGTCCTAGCTTTAGAGTTCTCAGGAACATAACATTACATTGTGGGATGCAGTGTATGGTGTACATGTCTGCCCATTTCTGGAAGTACCGGGTTTTTGTACCTCCAGGTGCCTAATGGTGGCTGCTGTATAAAGTGTATTTGTTTCTTCACAGTGGGCTTAGTGCAGGACTACTTTTAAGGTTTTAAGGTTAACTGGTAACCCTATTAAGTAGGGTTACCAGTTTATCCATGGAGTTACAGGCATAAACCATGTGGCTGATTTACTAAAATAGTAAAGTATGTCCACTTTTTTCACTTAACTTAGAAAATTAGGTGAAGCTGTGCTAACTTCATTTAAGTACAAGCAAAATTCACATTTCTTTTTTCATTTGCCTTGCACATGTAGTGCGTGAGTATTCCTAATTTTCACCACATTCACTAAAGAAAGTAGAAATTCCTTTGTAAAGTGTAAGTTACTGTGCAAATTGAATATACTACTGTATACTCCTTTAGTAAATTAACCACTTTTTTCTAAAAGCTTGTAAACATCACCTTTATGAGCTTGTTGGATACAGAGGCGGCCTGAGCATTAGGGGTGCACGGGCGCCGCCCCCCTATCCATGCCTCCAGCCTCCTAATCTACACGCAGGGTGCCGAACGCATGGATTCCAATGGGGGGTGTTTTTTTTTTTTTTTAAGCATGAGATTAGAGCCAGAGGCTCTAATAGGCTTCAAAAAGGGATGGGCTAGGGGCACAGAGCACTGCGCTAAGAGCCCACCTAGTTGTGTGACAATAGCAAATAAATATTCGCTATTCTCACACTGATCCTCCTCCCGGCCAATCAGGAAGCGGGTCCTGAGACCCGTGACCCGATTGGCTGAAAGGGCAGGCAATCCTATTGGACGCCTAGGAAGAGGAGGGAGGAGACACACAGCAGAAGCCGCTGTGATGTAGAGGAGGAGCAGGTGCGATAGAAGCCACCACCCGTAGGAGCGATGCCCGCCCGCAACCTAGATGGGGCAAGTGCGGGGCTGGATAACGGACCGACCGCGAGACCCCCCCAGATCCAGCTGGCACACTGTTAGTTGATCTGACAAAGGCAACAGTCAGATAACGCAAAGGCCCTTTACAGGCAGGGACCGCGGGCCCCTTTGATGTGTAGAAAAAGTCCTAGTGTTCAGCTACATTCCGTGGCTACAGATCCCAGCACCGCCTCGTCAGGCACTGCCAGCCCATGTGGTCGCAACTGTCCCTTTCACTAGCCTACCTGGCTACTTCTCCACAGTCGTCTCTGACTGCACACTCATCAGTCACCCTGCTGTCTTCTCCCTAGAGATCTCCTGGACGTGCTCGCTGGCTCCTGCTGTCCTCACTCTTGCTCCTGTGCCTCTGGACAGGACTCCTCCTTGTTTTTTCAGAGGATTCCTCTAGCGCCAAGCCCAGGCCCAAGGTCATCCGCCCAGACTAGGGGGTTACCCTCAAGGGCCTCCGGCAGCCTCCTCAGTACTCCGTCTCCAGCTTCCACCCAAACTCCACACTCTGCCCCAGCTGGCCTGACTCTGAGCATTTAAGAGGTGTGTTCCCTCTGCCAGGGATTGGCTGGGGCCCTCCAGACAACTGCTCCTAACCTAATTCTTCTGGAAGCTTCTCCAAGGTTCCAGCAAGTAGGGGGAGGTACCAGAGGTGCTGCCCTAATGAGTCATCTAGCCTCCCTGGATCACTTGCCCGGACCTGGATTCAAAACACAGGTTTGGCTGCCAGGCAAGCCTAACAATTTACCTACACTACAAAACCATGTACATCCTAATCTAGCATGCTAGAGGGTACTACACAGCCAAAAAAGTATTTGTGAGATCAGGGGGTCAATTCAATAACGTTTACCGCTAAATAAAGTCCAATTCACAAAAAAAAAGATTATGCGGTATTTACCACAAAATGAAAAATGTGTAAATATTGTCAAAATACCATGTGGTAAGCTGTTAAGTCCAATTCACAAACGGAACAGAGAGCAACAAAACATGAAATATTTATCACCACGGTTTTGCTGGTGGTATCACATGCAGTATTTGTCAGAAACAGCCTGGGGGGTCCCCCCTAATAGCTGGTTGCTATGGAGTGGGCCGGGAAGCCGGTCACTGTGTCTTTAACAATGGATGACTCATCAGCTGTCACCGGGTTCCCCACACTTCTGGGAGTGTTGAATGCCTCTGTCCCCCACTGCACACTGTGGTTCTTACTGCTAGCCCCTACGTCACTACAGAAAACAGTAGCGACACAGGGCATAAAAGGCAAGGCATAAAAGTATCCATCATCTAAAATAATTGACGCGTTTCTGCCCAACCTTAGGGCCTTAGTCATTATGACTAAGGCCCTAAGGTTGTGGCAGAAACGCATCAATTGTTTTATTTGATGGATACTTTTATGCCTTGATGGATATTGAGTAAAGCTTGAACTATTTTATCATTAGTCAAGTCGGTGCCAGATTTTCTACTTTCTTGATGTAAGAAGATCAATAAATTTAAGGCAGGATCAACATGTATTTTAATAGAGACAAATCTTGGGGAAATGTGTATGTATCGCAGAGATGTACTAAATATGATTTTTTTCCCCATATGTTTTTTATGACCAGACATAAGTCATGTGATCTCTTTTTTGGCATGTACTGAATATCTAAAGATCAAATTGGCTTTTTAAGTATCTTCTGTACAATATACATCTATAAAGTACAACCCTAGCCTCTTGCAATGTGACTGTATGATGGAATGTTTCGTAGAATGTGTGTCAAAGGACTCACCGAAACATCATAAATAAAATGGAAATTCCCTGAAAAAACTTGTATGACTTGTATTGCAAGGGCACTAATATGGCTACAATCTCTTCATGCATGACAAGCAGTGGCAGCCAGTGTTTTTTTTGGGGGGCGCAGCAAACAACCCCCCCCCAGTTGTTCAGTGACATCTCAGCACCCCCCTCCCCGCACTTACCCCAGGAGGCCCCAGCAGGCGGGTCGCGGGCTTCGGCAGGCAGCGGCGGGCTTCGGTGGGTTGCAGGCTTCGGCGGCAGCAGGCTTCTATGGACGGCGGGCGGGCGGGCTCCTGTGCAGCTCCTCCCTTCTTCTTCTAGGTGTCCAATAGGATTGCCTGTCCTTTCAGTCAATCGGGTGACATGTATCAGACCCGCTTCCCGATTGGCCGGCATGAGGATTAGTGTTGCAGCAGAAAATATTCTTTCGCTGTTGCAACACACCTGGATGGGCTCCGGACGCAATGCTCTGCACTCCGAGCCTACCCTATTTTGAAGCCTATTAGAGCCTCGGGCTCTAATAAGTGCTTCAAAAAACACACCCCGTCCATCCCCACCATAGGTATTCATGCGCCTGGTGTCCTGAAAGGGGCCGGGCGCATGGATAGGGAGGACGGCAGCATGGATGGGGGGGGGGCAGCACCCATGCGCCCACAATGGACAGGCCACCCCTGATGACAAGACAGAGACGTACTATTCTGAATAAAGTGTTAAAATGGAGTTCCACCCAAATGTGGAAGTTCCGCTTTAAGGCCTCCTCCCCGGCTCATGTTTGTGAAACTGAGCTTTTGGGGAGGAGGGGGGAGCAGGTATCCGATTTTAACAGTTACCTGCTCCCACTTCCGTTCCGGTCGCCTTAGGCAATCGGAAGCAGAAGTTCTCCTTCCAGAGGTCTTCTGGGACACAGGAAAGGTCCTAGAAGACTTCGGGACCAGTCACAGAGTGCAGCGCTGCTTGTGTATGCGCAGTTGGCACCCGGCTGTGAAGCCACAAGCTGTCATAGCCGGGTGCCCATAATAGAGATGACGGCGCCGCCGAGGGAGGACACGGGGAGCACACAGCTGTGGTGAGTAAACAACTGGATCGTGGGACAGGTGAGTGTCTGTTTATTAACCACATCAGTACCTGGCATGAAAACCCCCTTCCTGTCCAGGTCATTTTTCAGCTTTCAGCGCTCTCACACTTTGAATGACAATTACTCAGTCATGCAGCACTGTACCCATATGAAATTTGCGTCCTTTTTTTCCACACAAATAGAGCTTTCTTTTGGTGGTATGTAATCACTAGGGGGGGGGGTTATTTTTTGTGCTATAAATAAAAAAAGGTTGAAAATTTTGTGAAAAAATACCTTTTTCTTTGTTTCGGTCATAAAATTTTGCAAATTAGTAATTTTTCTTTGTAAATTTTGGCCAAAATGTATGCTGCTACCTATCTTTGGTAAAAATAACCCAAATTAGTGTATATTATTTGGTCCTTGTGTAAGTTACAGAGTCTACAAGCTTTGGTGCCAATCACTGAAAATTGATCACACCTGATCACACCTGATATACTGACAGCCTATCTCATTTCTTGAGACCCTAACAAGCCAGGAAAGTAAAATACCCCCCAAATGACTCCTTTTTGGAAAGTAGACATTCCAAGGTATTTAGTAAGAGGCATGATGAATTTTTTGAAGTTGTAATTTTTTCCCACAATTCTTTGCAAAATTAAGATTTTTTTTTTTTCTTCACAAAATGGTCATTGTAACAGGTTATTTCTCACACACAGCATATGCATACCCCAAATTACACCCCAAAACAAATTCTTCTGCTCCTCCTGAGTATGGCGATATCACATGTCTGAGACTTTTTCACAGCCTGGCCACATACAGAGGCTCAACATGCAGGGAGCGCCGTCAGGTATTCTAGGGACATAAATTACACATCTAATGTCATGACGACCTATCACATTTTTGAAGGCCCTGGAGCACCAGGACAATGGAATTGCCCACAAAATGACCCCATTCTGGAAAGAAAACACCCCAACGAATAATCATTGAGGCTTAATGAGTCTTTTGAACATGTCATTTTTGTTCCAGTAGTTTTTGGAAAATGTGGGAAAAAAATGAAAACGCATTTTTTTACACAAAGTTGTCCATTTATAAGCTATTTCCAACACATAGCATGTACATAGCAAACATTACACCCCAAAATACATTCTGCTATTCCTCCTGAGTATGGCGACACCACATGTGTGAGACTTTTACACAGCCTGACCACATACTGAAGCCCAACATTGAACTAGTACCTTCAGGCGTTCTACAAGCATAAATGACACATCTCATTTCTCAACACCCTATTACACTTTTGAAGGTCCTGGAGCACCAGGACAATGGAATTGCCCACAAAATGACCCCATTTTGGAAAGAAAACACCCCAACATATAATCTATGAGGCATAATGAGTCTTTTGAACATGTCATTTTTTTCCAGAAGTTTTTGGAAAATGTGGAAAAAAATGAAAACGCTTTTATTTTTACACAAAGTTGTCCATTTATATGATATTTTCAACACATAGCATGTACATAGTAAAAATGACACCCCAAAATATATTCTACTACTCCCCCCGAGTATGGCGATACCACATGTGTGAGACTTTTACAGGTGATGTTTACTCATGGGTGTGACGGTCACTGACAGGTGATTGGCAATGGGCACTGATGGGTGACTGGCGGTGGTCACTGATGGGTGACTGGCTGTGGTCATTGATGGGTGATGGGTGTCTGGCGGTGGTCACTGATGGGTGAGGGTGTCTGGTGGTGGTCACTGATGGGTGATAGGTGACTGGCCGTGGTCACTGATGGGTGACGGGTGACTGGCGGTGGTCACTGATAGGTGACGGGTGACTGGCTGTGGTCACTGATAGGTGACGGGTCTCTGGTGGTGGTCACTGATGGGTGACGGGTCTCTGATGGGTGACGGGTGTCTGGTGGTGGTCACTGATGGCTGACGGGTGACTGGTGGTGGTCACTGATGGGTGACTGGTGGTGATCACTGATGGGTGATGGGTGTCTAGTGGTGGTCATTGATGGGTGACTGGTGGAGGTCACTGATGGGTGACGGGTGACTGGCGGTGGTCACTGATGGATCATGGGTGACTGGCAGGGGTAACTGATGGGTGCCACGTGTCTTGCGGTGGTCACTGATGGGTTATGGGTGACTGGCGGTGGTCACTGATGGGTGCCGCGTGTCTGGCGGTGGTCACTGATGGGTGACACGTGTCTGGCGGTGGTCACTAATGGGTGACCGGTGTCTGGTGGTGATCATTAATGCATGACGGGTGACTGGCGGTGGTCACAGATGCGTGACAGGTGACTGGCGGTGGTCACAGATGTGTGACGGGTGACTGGTGGTGGTCACTTATGGGTGACAAGTGACTGGCAGTGGTCACTGAAGGGTGACGGGTGACTGGCGGTGGTCACTGATGGGTGATGGGTGACTGGCGGTGGTCACTGATGGGTGACTGGCGGTGGTCAGTGATGGGTGACGGGTGACTGGCGGTGGTCAGTGATGGGTGACGGGTGGTGGTCAGTGATGGGTGATGGGTGACTGGCGGTGGTCAATGATGGGTGACGGGTGGCTGGCGTGGTCACTGATGGGTGATGGGTGACATGCCACGGTCACTGACGGGTGACAGGTGCTCTTTATGATGACAGTCTGATGACAGGTACACTTTATGATGACAGGTACACTTTATGGGGGCATATGGGGTGACTGTTGGGGTGACAGGTGCATTAGGGGGGCAGGGGGGGCGTATGTGTGAAAGGGGCCTGTGAAGTAGATCACAGCCAATCACAAGGTAAGAGCCGCCGGCCGGCGGCTGATACCAGTGTCGGTGACAGGCAGTGTTCCTCAGCGGGCGTGCCATTTGTGATCAGCCGTGACTTCGTCACGGCCGATCACGTGGTGGACAGCCATAACCAATGGCTGTTCACCCCTGTCGGTGAATCGGTGTGTCCTGGGGACACGCCGACACCGACAGAGCCAGGATGCGCGCGCCCAATCCCGGCTTAAAGGGAGGACGTCATATGATATGAAAAAAACTTTCCTGCACCTCTTTCATGTGTAGCCATGGCCAGGGATAGCTCATATCCATCCTCACAGAGATGAAGAATTGATTTGGGCGCCAGACACTTTGATGATGCAGAACAAAAGAGATTTATTTCCTCTTAAAGAACTGGGGAGAGAGGGTTAGGGCCAGGGCACCCTTTGGGTGGGTGCAAAAGCACTTAGCAGACTTTGAGATTCACAAAAAAATAGGACACTGAGATAGTGGTATAGACTTACAGGCCTTATCACTGAACTGTGCCTGACGAGGACTATTTCCTGTGCTATTGAACTTGTACTTTGACTTCAGCACAGATCGGCACACATACCAAACTTGGTATCCCCGTTGTGTAGACCTGGCCTTCATCTCACAGCTTCCTTCTGTAGCTTCATGAATTTGAACTCACAGTCTCTTGACAAGACTCATTGGACTCCCACTGCCACTGGGTCCCATGAACTTCACACAGCCAACCGCTGTATCTTCAGAGTGTCCCCCACGCTGACCTGCTGGGACCCCTACTTGGCTCTTCAACCCAACCGCTGAACTCTCTTGCAAGCATCTCCCCCTCTATCCTGCTGAGTTCCTAGCTTGACTTCCACTGAGACTTTCCCAACATCTCCACCGTCCCGGTTGGTAAAAAAGGCTGCTCTGGTCCTCTCTCAGACTCTGAACTCTGGCCTCTGATAACAGCAGCGTTGTCCCTTGAGGGCGACAGTTTCCCCTTTACCCCTGACCCTGGTTCACGGTTTGCCTCTGGTGAAAGGAATGGTTGTCCTCCATTAGCAACTCTGTCCCTTCACCTCTGACAAAGCCGGCAGAACCCATGCAACTAGGTTAGGCTTCTGACATGAAGCCCCAACCCCGCACTGATGCTTCTTGTCCTGGGTAGGCCTCAGACTGCCTAGCAACCAGGCACTGCTAGATAGGCCCCAGGTTTCTGGCCTAGCAACCAGGAGTCTTCAACACACGTCCACCTAGACAACCGTCCGAGTGGCACAGAACAGCGATCAGCTGACTCCTCCCAAATAAATAGGCTCCCCCAGCAGGCCATGGGGCCCAAGAGAACCCCTGCCAATTGGCTAGAGCAACCTATCCATTCATATTCCAAGTTCTTAGACACCTTATCATCCCAATGCCATAAGTAGCAGCGCCACCCAGTGGCAGAGGAGAGAGCTGCCTCAAACTCAGATTTAGGAAAAGATTTAGGCGATCCCCTAACAATGGGCCAGGCTAGTCACCACCTAGAAAATTTAATTTAACAGCATCCCTGTTTAAGTCCATGTATGGCTGAATTCACATTGCACAGACATTGCATGTGATCTGCACATCAATGCGGTGCGAATTACATGTGATGTCTGTGTTCGCAATAGTGTGAATCCAGGCTTAAAGTTCAACTACAGGAAGCCAAAAGATTAAAGTGTTACTAAACCCAGGACCCTGTATTTACTATATCTGGTCTCCCAGAGTACACAGAACTCTGGCTGCATGACCTTTGACCCTCTGTCTGGACAGTGCTGATTGGCCCTGTGCTGATCACATGCACCCTCCCAAGGAAAAAAAAAAAAAAACTAGCAATACACACCAAACTGAGCATGTGCAGAATGACTCCAAAGGCTCTTTACTATCAGGAGATGGGTTTGGGACAGTGGAAGAAGGGGAAGATCAGAGAAGACAGGATCAAGCAGTCTTTCTACACAATACAGAAGAATAACCCCTTAGATTCCACAGTGAGTATAACAAGCATGCTTTACTGCATATACAGACTGATTTTACTGTTGTTGGTTGAGTAACACTTTAAATGACAGCAATCCCTGCTTCCTACTATGCATTAATCAGTCCTCTACTGACCAGAGGTGAAGAAGACCTAAGTTCAGGAAATCCTGTCCCTAAACACACAGAGCCCTAAAGGGTACAGCATTCAGCCCCGTCCTGCAGCAGCCTGCTGCCATAGACTTTGACAGACTGCCTGCCGGAAGACTGAATGCTGCACCTGTCTCCCCCAGGTGTACAAAGAGCTAAGTCATATGTTCTTCAATACCTGGAAGTACTGGTATTCCCTTTGCCGTTGGCATCTTAATGGAGAGGTGAAGAGTGAACGAAAGATGAAAATGCACTGCTGGAGAGGGGAGATTAACCCCTTCAGCCCCGGAAGGTTTTACGCCCTTCATGACCAGGCCATTTTTTGCAATACGGCACTGCGTCGCTTTAACAGACAATTGCGCGGTCATGTGACGCTGTACCGAAATAAAATTGATGTCCTTTTTTCCCCACAAATAAAACTTTCTTTTGGTGGCATTTGGTCAACTCTGTGGTTTTTATTTTTTGCACTATAAACAAAAAAAAGCCGACAGTTTTGAAAAAAAAAACAAACCAATATCTTTTACTGCTATAAAACACATACAATAAAAAAAATTTAAAAATCGAATTTCTTCATCACTTTAGGCCAATATGTATTCTGCTGCATATTTTTGGTAAAATTCCCAATAAGCCTATATTGACTGATTTGTGCAAAAGTTATAGCGTTTGTAAACTATGGGATACATTTATGGAATATTTATTTATTTATTTTTTAATAGTAATGGCGGCGATCAGAGATTTTTAGTGAGACTGCGACATTGTGGCGGACAAATCTGACACTAAGTGACATTTTTTGGGGACCAGTGTTACAATTAAGTTATCAGTGCTTAAAAAATGCTCTGTCACTGTATAAGACACTGGCAGGGAAGGGGTTAACATCAGAGGCAATCAAAGGGTTAAATGTATCCCTAGGGAGTGCTTTCTAACTGTGTGGGGGATGTGCTTTGACTAGGGGAAAACAGAGATCCGTGTTTCTGCTTAACAGAAACACAAGATCTCCATTTTCCCCTCTGGCAGAACGTTCTGTGCCTCTCCTCAGAATGACCGGCGGGTCTCGGCGGACATCGCGTCCGCCAGATCCACTGCTTGGCTCCTGCTGTCTCCACTCACAGCGAGAGCGGGTCACCGGCAGCACGCGTGCGCGCTCCAGACCCCATGCACGAAATCACGTACAGGTATGTGATTTTGTGCAGGAGGGCCGTCCTGCCCAGCAGTCCAGATGTGGTTAAGGCCCCTTTCACACTTGTGCGACTTGTTCTGCGACTTGGGACTGCAAAGTCGCATGACAAGTCGTACCCCATGATTTTCAATGAGTACCATTCATATCTGTGAGACTTCAAGTCGCACCGACTTCAAAGTAGTCCCTGTACTACTTTGGTTCAACTTTGATGCGAGTTGAGGTCCATAGACCTCAAGTTCACACAGGCATTCCCTGAAATCGCGGCAAAATCGCAGCTGCGAAATTGCGGTAAAATCGCTGCAAATTCGCACGGCTTTCATGTCGCGGCAGTGTGAAAGGGGCAAGGAAACCTGTTGCTTTACTCTGCAATGGTAAAGCACAGTTACTTTTACATTGGTGGCCAGTCTGATGTCACACCCTGCACATGCCTTAAGCCTGCTATAGACAGTTTGAATCCTGGCCAGTTCGAATCTTGGCAGGTTCAGCAGAAACTGGTTGAGATTCAAATCATGTATGGGCAGGCTGAATGTTTCCAAGATGATCAACCGATTTTACATGTAATTATCACTAGCGGCTATTATAGCCGCTAGCAATAATCACTCCTGCGGGAGGGATTCCCCTGTCAACATTGACTGTGTTGATTGGGGAATCAGATTTCTTTCCTACAATCCGTGGTTGCAGGAAATAAATTTCCTCCGTCTATGGCTGGCCTTACTCCCATGTCTGATGGGTAGAACTAACCTGACTGAAGGGTTGATCAATGTAGAGAAAGTAGTCCTTGCTTTTTAAAGCCAAGGCTATTATATCTCAGCAAGACAGGGCAATGAATGGGGCAGGGAGTGAATATTTTCAAAACTCTTTTCAGACTCCAATAGGAGCCCCCTTGCCTTTAGGCCCTTTAGCAGCCGCCTTGGTTGCTATTGCTAGAGTTATGCCCCTCACTGAATATACAGTATAGGCACTCGTGGGTCTTGAGACACCTTTTGTTTGGACACATGCTCCTGCTGAATACCGAGTGCTTCTATTGCTTATTTTCTGTTTATCTACTGAAATTACTTTGCTGCGGTGCATTGGAGCAGATGCTCCTTGGATAGTAGTATTCAATGGATGTATATAAAAACTATTTAACCACTTCAGCCCCAGAAGGATTTCCCACCTTAGGACCAGAGCACTTTTTGCGGTTCGGCACTGCGTCGCTTTAGCTGACAATTGTGCGGTCGTGCGACGTTGTACCAAAACAAAATTTGCGTCCTTTTTTTTCCCATATTGGTTCACCTGCCTTTACAGGCGCATGAACCTTAATGGCATCCCAGTCTTAGCCCGTAGGGTTGAATATTGAGTTGGCCCACCCTTTGCAGCTATAACAGCTTCAACTCTTCTGGGAAGGCTGTCCAAAAGGTTTAGGAGTGTCTATGGGAATGTTTGACCATTCTTCCAGAAGAGCATTTGTGAGGTCAGCTACTGATGTGGATGAGAAGGCCTGGCTCATAGTCTGTGCTCAAATTCATCCCAAAGATGTTCTATCGGGTTGAGGTCAGGACTCTGTGCAGGCCAGTCAAGTTCCTCCACTCCAAACTCGCGCAATCATGTGTTTATGGACCTTGCTTTGTGCACTGGTGCGCAGTCATGTTGGCACAGGAAGAGCCATCCCCGGACTGTTCCCACAAAGTTGGGAGCATGAAATTGTCCAAAATGTCTTGGTAAGCTGACACCTTAAGAGTTCCCTTCACTGGAACTAAGAAGCCAAGCCCAACCCCTGAAAAACAACCCCACACCATAATCCCCCCTCCACCAATTTATTTGGACCAGTGCACACAAATTATTTAGACCAGTGCACAAAGCAAGGTCCATAAAGACATGGATGAGCGAGTTTGGGGTGGAGGAACTTGACTGACCTGCACAGTGCCCTGACCTCAAACCGATAGAACACATTTGGGATGAAATAGAGTGGAGACTGTGAGCCAGGCCTTCTCGTCCAACATCAGTAGCTGACCTCACAAATGCGCTTCTGGAAGAATGGTCAAACATTCCCATAGACACTCCTAAACCTTGTGGACAGCCTTCCCAGAGGAGTAGAAGCTGTTATAGCTGCAATGGGTGGGCCAACGCAATAATGAACCCTACGGACTAAGACTGGGATGCCATTAAAGTTCATGTGCGTGTAAAGGCAGGTGTCCCAATACTTTTGGTAATATAGTGTATATTGTCATACTTTCCTTCTGCAGGTTGTGCAGCTTCCTTCCATTTTTTGTAAACATTTAAATGAGGCGTCCTACCTAAAAAAAATAGAAAGAAAAAGAGGTCACATGATCATCCTCTTGCTCTACGCTGGCCCATGGGAGGAGTCAGGTGGAACTGTGACATCACTGCCATAGCACCCACTCAACAGCGACTGATATTTAGTATACATCATGTTTATCTAAATGAATGCACACAGCTATACCGAAAAACTAAAGCGGTTGTCTACCCTATTTTCTGACTTTTACCTACAGGTAAGCCTACAATAAGGCTCACCTGTAGGTAAAATGAATATTTCCTAAACCGTAGGTTTAGGAGATATTCCCCCTCTAAACAGCTTCGGCGTTACGGCGCATGCGCCGCGTATGTCCCGGCAAAGGCCCGGCATTAGGGCCGGACCTTGCCGGAAAGATGGGTCCCGCGCGCATGCGCAGGAGTGAGGTCTCGCGGCTCCGGCCAGTCACAGCGCCGGAGCCGCGTACCCAGAAGCAAGATCCGAGGGAAGATGTCAGCTCCCTCAGAGCGGACCGAGCAGCCCGGTCGGATCTTCGTTTCAAGGTAAGTATTTCATAATGAGCTAGTATGCGCATACTAGCTCATTATGCTATTGTCTTGCAGGTTTTTATTTTTTTTATTTTTTTTTAATGGGTAGACAACCGCTTTAACAGTACAAGACATGAGACTAGATGCCAAGTGTTACAAGACAGGGACTGGCCCTCTGTTGCGAACCAAACCCCTCTGCCCCTCTTTATTTGTCCCTATCTTAAATAAAGACCTCTAAAAAAAAAAGAACTATTTAGAAACTAAGTTTGTGAAAAAAATAATAAATGCCTGTATTTTTGCAAGAAAAAATACAAATAGGTGTGGGGGGGTATTTTTTTTTTCTGTTTATTCTCATCTCCTTTCTCTCTTAAATGCATTTCATAGTGTGAAAATTGCTTAATGGTTGAAACATCTATTGGAATTTCTGTAAATCTTCAATAAAAACATTGAAACGAAAATACAAATTTGCATTTATTAATTTTTTTACAGGAACTTGCAGAGCGTCGTACCCAGGATCAGTGCATTGCGGGTGCAATGCCAGGCTCCCGGAGACTGATCTCTGAGCCCATACCTCTGTAGGGGCTTGTCAGTTTCTGAACTGTAGGAAGTGACCTATGATTGCTCACCAGCACCCTTGCAGCCTATTAAAAAACACTATGTCTGCCACAGTGGCTGATGGGCCTTGTAGTTTCTTCATTCACAGATTCCTATGAATGAATGGTGCGGCTGTGCAGGGCTCCGCATTGATTTTGAAAAGTGACAACAGGTGCGGGGAGAGGATCCTCCATGTGCTGCAGGTAATGGGAGGTATTAAATGTTACACCCTAAATACAGGTGTAACATGTAACATTTTCCAAAGGTGAACTTATCCAGGGGTGTAACTACAGGGGTTGCAATTGCAACCGGGCCCCGTGCTCCAGGGGGCCTGTATGCCTCCCTTGTACACCTGGATAGGAGGGATGGCGGGGGCGGCATTTAGAGGAACCAATCTCCTCAATTTTTATCCTAATGGAGGAGATTGGTTCCTCTATGCTGCCCCCGTCGCCCCTCCTATCCAGTTTACTTGACTTCTACTGTTCCCAGGGTCCCTGGGTGCTTCCCTGGTCCCCCCTACAGAGCTGCTGTCTTACCCCCTCCTCTCTCCTGCCAGCTGCTGTAGAAGATGTGTCATGATGGAGAGATGGGAACGGGTCGGTAAATTTGTCATTTACCGGCTCCTTCCTTTTCTGAATGGACTCAGTGATTGGTACCAATTGGTTCATTCATAACTGAAGCATAGTAAACTGTTTTTACTATACTTCAGTTTCTGAATGAATGGGAGACTCGGTACACAACTATTCATTTATTCGGTGGGACCCATGATCAGAGGCGGCTCTAGGCTTTGTGAGGCCTTAGGCAAACCTAGACATGAGGCCCTACTCACACCCATAATGGAAAAAATAATTCAATCGATAAAAAAATTAACTTTATAAATTGCTGGTCTCAGTACTCTCTATCTTGGTGCTGGTGTCAGTGTCAAATTAGGCGGTTGTGAGGCCCCTGTGAGTGTGAGGCCTTATTTTGCCTAATTAGAGAGCCGCCTCTGCCCATGATGGGAGTAAAGGGCCCCAGGATCAGTGGTAAGAGGGAAGGGCCTGGCCAGGGATCAGGGGGGCCTTCATAATTTGTTGCACCGGGCCCTGAAGGTTCTAGTTATGCCTCTGAATTTATCCTGTAACTATTGAAAGTGTTTTACTGCGCTGAACCCTTCAGAAAATCTCTAAATTCTTGCATTTGTGATTTTGCTAAGCAAATAGAAAGGAAAAAGAGTGGTGAGTAAAAAAAACACATTTTGGTTTGATCAATTAAGTCTTCATAAAGAAGGATCTGTTGCCTGCACTATGCTATCACATAGGGGCTTGTCAGCCTACTTGCAATAGTAAAACAGTTAAAGCATAACTAAAGGCAAACCTTTTTTTCAGTTTTGGACAGAGTGGAGAGAAGTTAGAACCCCTGTCAGTTTTTATTGCTGTCTGTGCCCCCATTAGGGAGATTCACCCTCTCTATTTGTCCTGTTTGCCATTATCATTGAAAGTGAAAGTAAGAGAAAATCCCAAATTTTAGGTTGTCCTCAGAAAAGTAATAGAGGGGAAACTGGAAAGTTCAGAACACTCCCATATATTCTATCCAAAATGAGAGAAAAAGTTTTGCCTATAGTTCTACTTTAAGTAAAAAAATAAAAATAAATGTCATTTTAAAAAGTTGAATGAAATACATAAAAGGCAAAAAATGTAAGGAACCCACACTCCTGCCCTATGCATGTACAGTGGAATCTTGGATTACGAGCATAATCCATTCCAAGAGAATGCTTGTAATCCAAATCACTTGTATAGCAAAGCAAGTTTCCCCATAGGAAACAATGTAAACTCAGATAATTCGTTCCACAGTGACTGCTTGTCTATGCAGTACTGTATGTGATCAGAAGTCCAGGGGCACTGGTGTATGCAATACCGTATGTGACCAGAGGTGTGGGGGCACTGGTGCGGTTCGGAGATGCTCAGAAACGTTCGGGAACTGTTTACACTTTCGGTATTTCCAAATGCTTCCAAGCATCTCCAAGCCCCACCAGCGCCCCTGCACCTCTGGCCCAGAGGCTTAATCCTGCTCGTTTAGCAAGCAGCACTCGCAAACCGAGTCAGGATTTTTTTAAAAACTGCTCATATTGCGAAACACTCGTTAACCGCGTTTTTGCAATCTGAGGTTTTACTGTACTTAAACATATATAACCTATATCAGGGTTTCTCCACCAGGGTTCCGTGGAACCCTAGGGTTCCTCCAGAGGTTGCTAGGGGTTCCTTGAGCAATGGTCAATTTCTACCTCTCAGATAAATTCCCAATGACATCATTGATCTTTTTAGCTATCTGTAAGAGGTAATTCTTCCCAATGACCACAAGTGTAAGGAGCATTCTTCCCATTGACCATCACACTAATGTATCATGAGTTGTAGATTTTTAATTTCTAGCAGGGGTACCCCGAGACCGGAGAATTACTTCAAGGGTTCCTCTGTATTGAAAAGGTTGAGAAAGGCTGACCTATATGGATGCCTAAACCAGTGTTTCCCAACCCAGTCCTCAAGGCACACCAACAGGTCATGTTTTCAGGATTTCCCTCAGATGAAACAGCTGTGGTAATTACTAAGGCAGTGAAACTGATCAAATCACCTGTGCAAAATAATGGAAATCCTGAAGACATGACCTGTTGGTGTGCCTTGAGGACTGGGTTGGGAAACACTGGCCTAAACAACATCAATGTGAGAGAAATGATTCTATGGCAATTATTTTGATTAGTTGCCAAGGTTTTTACAGCTCATGTTGTATTGGACAATTTTCAGCATCGTAACTTTTGCTGTTTTGCACACAATTTTAAGACTTAACATAATTGGTATCTATTTACGGTACTCTACACCGTCTTCTCCTTTAAATTTTGCAAAAAATAAATAAATATGTGAATCATATTGTGATTTGGGGGACTAAAATTAATTTTAGTGTATCATAAAAATATGCAAATGCCATCTTTTTATTCTATAGGTTCTGTGTTTTCAGATAAATGTAATTTTTTAAAATAATTTTTATAATTTTTCCGGCCTTAAATGCACATTTTAAAGTGGAATTCCAACATTCAACCCCCCCATGCCCATTTTTTATTTAACAATAAACCCTCTATACAAGTCAAGCCTTATTGTCATTCTACTACACGTGAGGACATACAGTAGAAGGAAATGTCGTATCTCACAGGACCATGGTGCTACATACTAATTAAACATAATTATAAATATACAAAAATAGAACACAGCAAAAAACTTAAAATAAAAAATGATAAACCCGTACACATCTGGAAATCATGTAACTGTACATACACTATGTCAGGGTTTCTCAACCAGGAACCCTAGGGTTCCTCCAGAGGTTGTTAAGGGTTCCTTGAGCAATGGTCAATTTCTACCTCTCAAATAAATTCCCAATGATGCCATTGATCTTTTTTCTGTAAGGGGGTAATTCTTCCCAATGACCACAAGTGTAAGGAACATTCTTCCCATTGACCATCACACCAATGTATCAGGAGTTGTATATTTTTAATTTTTAGCAGGGGTTCCCCGAGACCGGAGAATTATTTCAAGGGTTCCTCTGTATTGAAAAGGTTGAGAAAGGCTGCACTATGTATTTCTAAAAGTCTTTATAGCAACAAGTGTTTGTAAAGGTGTCCAGTGCATATTCAAGAATAAAAAGCAGAGGAAGTGAGATGTTCCTGATCACGGTATGTAAGTTATAAAAGAGGTGTCAAAGGGGATTGGAGATGAGAGCTCTCACCGCCTGCAGGAAAAAACTGTTAAGCAGTCTGACAGTCCGGGTTTTGATCCTCCAGTACCTTCTACCTGATGGCAAGAGCTGGAAGAGACTGTGGGAGGGATGGGTAGGATGGTTCACAATACTGGTAGCTTTGCTGGAGCATCGTGTATGGAAAATGCCCAGGGTGGAGGGGAGAGGGACACCAATAATCTTTTCGGCTGTCTTCACTAGCCGCTGCAAGGTCTTGCGGTCAGCTGTACTGCAGTTCCCATACCAGACAATGATGCAGGTGGTCAGCACACTCTCAATGGTTCCCCTATAGAATGTAGTAAGGATGGGTGGAGGGAGACTGGCTCTTTTAAGGCGGCGGAGAACATATAGGCACTGTTGTGCCTTCTTGGTGAGTGACGTGACGTTGGTTGTCCAGGTGAGATCCTCTAAGATGTGCATTCCCAAGAATTTAGTACTGCTGACTCTCTCCACAGTCAAACTGTCCACGGTCAATGGGGGGTGATTAACCACTTCCTTACTGGGCACTTAAACCCCCCTCCTGCCCGAACCAATTTTCAGTTTTCAGCGCTTTCGCTCTTTGAATGACAATTGCGCGGTCGTGCGGCGTTGTACCCAAACAAAATTTGCGTCCTTTTTTTCCCACAAATAGAGCTTTCTTTTGGTGGTATTTGATCCCCTTAGTTTATGGTGGTTTTCTTTCGAGATAAACACCCTTTTTTTCCTGCGTTTAAAACAAACCCATGTTGCGGCGTGCTGGCGCGTTAACAGTAAGTTTCTCGCTTTCGCGACTTTTGACTTTTAACCAAGCCCGTCCTCCCCCCAAATTCACGGGTCATTCCTTCACCAATTAGTGGGGGGTAACTGGCACCTGTCAAACTGACACCTCTCTCAGTCGTCATGATTTAAGAACCCTTACGTGTAGAATCTCCTAGAGTGGACCTGTTGGTTGCAGTGCAGTGAGTGGTTC
>BLSH010282580.1:3547004-3569521 GCA_018402905.1 Glandirana rugosa | reverse complement strand
GGGGTGATTAACCACTTCCTTACTGGGCACTTAAACCCCCCTCCTGCCCGAACCAATTTTCAGTTTTCAGCGCTTTCGCTCTTTGAATGACAATTGCGCGGTCGTGCGGCGTTGTACCCAAACAAAATTTGCGTCCTTTTTTTCCCACAAATAGAGCTTTCTTTTGGTGGTATTTGATCCCCTCTGCGTCATTTCTGATCGCCGCTATAAACAAAAAAAGAGCGACAATTTTGAAAAAAAAACAATATTTTTTACTTTTTGCTATAATAAATATCCAAAAATAAAAAATAAAAAAACAAATTTATTCATCAGTTTTGGCCGATATGTATTCTTCTACATATTTTTGGTAAAAAAAATCGCAATCTGCGTTTATTGATTGGGTTGCGCAAAAGTTATAGCGCCTACAAACTATGGACATTGATTTATGGCATTTTTATTTTATTTTATTTTTTTACTGGTAATGGCGGCGATCTGCGATTTTTATCGGGAGTGCGATATTGGGGCGGACATGTCGTACGTTTTTGACACTTTTTTGGGACCAATGACATTTATACAGCGATCAGAAATTTAAATGTCCACTGATTACTGTATAAATGTCATTGGCAGTGAAGGGGTTAACCAGCAGGGGGCAGTGAAGGGGTTAAGAAATGTTCCCTGGGTGTGTTCTAACTGTGGGGGGGTGGAGCTGGTTGGGACATAACAGATCTAACTGATCCCAGTGACAGGGATCAGTAGATCCGTCATGTCCCATTCACAGAACGGAGAACCGCCGTGTTTACATCGGCGGTTCCCCGTTCTGAGGCTGCTACAGGTGATCGGCGGGTCTCGGGCGGACATCGAGTCCGCCCGACCCGCAGACACGCCCACGCAGCGTGCGGCGGCCGGCAGGCAGGCTGCGAGTGCGCGCGGGGGGCGCGCAAGGGGGAGGACGTCCATGGACGTCCTCCCGGATTTTCAGAGCCGCGCTGTAGCCGTCTTTTGGCTATAGCGCGGTTCTGTACAGGTTAACAGAGTTTCTCCTGAAATCCATCACAACCTCCTTTGTTTTTCTTACATTAAAGTGGTTGTATACTCTCCTATCATTTTCAGCTAAGGAAGCTGACATCTTAGCCTCTGTTTAATCTGCAACTGCCATGATGCTGCACATGTGATCCATTATGACACCACCCATTGGATGGTTTTCTAGTTTGGTTGAGAGCACAATCAAGGAGACAGCTAGCATTTCCGGCATGCCGGGAATATTAACTCTTTTTTGACACTATCGAATCGATGGGTAGACAACCGCTTTAAGGGACAGATTGTTTGTACTACACCATTTGACCAGTTGTGCCACTTCCTCTCTGTAGAGTGTTTCATCATTGTTGCTGCTGAGACCTACCTCAGTTGTGTCATCCGCAAACTTGATGATATGGTTGGAGCTGAACTTGGCAGTACAGTCGTGGGTCAGCAGTGGGAAGAGCAGTGGGCTGAGCGAGCACACATCCCTGTGGGGTACCCGTGCTCAGGGTGGTAGCGCTCGAGGTGCTGCAGCCGACACGGACTAACTGATATCTTCTGGTTAAAAAGTCCAGGATCCAATTACAGAGGGGCATGTTGAGGCCCAGTGAGTTCAATTTAGTGAAAAGTTGCTGAGGAATTATTGTATTAAATGCTGAGCTAAAGTCGATGAACAGCATTCTAACCTAAGAGTCTTTCTGTTCTAAGTGGGTAAGGGCCAGGTGGAGGGTATAGGATACTGCATCATCCGTGGAAGAATTTGGACGGTATGCAAACTGGTATGAGCCCAGCGTGTATGGACTTAATGTGATGCATGACTAACCTCTCAAAGCACTTCATCGTTATTGGGGTTAGTGCTATGGGACAATAGTCATTCAAACAGGACACAGGTGTCTTCTTTGGCACTGAAATTATGGTGGTGGATTTAAAACATGTAAGGACAACCGCCTGGCTCAGCGAAATATTGAAGATATCTGTAAGGACATCTGTCAGCTGTGAAGCACAGTCTCTCAGTACACGTCCAGGTATGTCATCAGGGCCAGCAGCCCTCCGTGGGTTGATCCAGGACAGGGTCTTCCTTATGTCGGCTGAAGAAAAACAGCGCACCCAGTCTTTTGGGGATGTGGGTAGTTTTTGTGCAGGTATTTGGTTCTGCATCTCAAACCGTACATAAAAGTGGTTGAGTGCATCTGGGAGGGAAATGTCATTGTCATACCCTTTTCTTGCAGTCTTTTAGCCAGTATGGTGATGTCATAGCAACTCCTCTTCTTCCTTCTTCAGATTTTCCTGAACTAATATACGGTATATCAATTGATCGCTCCATGGTCCTGGAGTACTATGAACACAGCCTGTATGATGACACGCCTCCCATTGGGCTGGACTTTCAGAAAATGGGCAGAATGATGTGAGTGTCGTTCTGCCTAAAGAAGACCAGTGACACTGGACTGAGGAGGAAGCTGGTGACAGTGCTAAAGCATGAAGAGGATAGGTATGAATTGACTATATGTTTTTATTATATGGGGGAAATCTGAAAATGAAAAAAAAATGGAGTTACACATGCGTATTAAAAGAAAAAAAATTCTTTGCACCTTGCCAGTAAAAGAGCAACAAAATATAAAAAAAAATTGTCAGTTTGTACATTTTGGGTTTGAAGATATCCTATGCACTGGCCAACAAGGGCCATTTTGGCAAATAATCCAAATATAACACAAATAAATCGTCTGCGCTGTGTAGTGTGCCTCTATGCGACGGTGAGCTCTTTGCTTTGTCACCCGATATAGGACAATGCACTTCTCACTGCCCTCCACAGACTGGGGAATCCAAAGCACCAGGACATGAAAAGAAACAGAAGGCGCGTGTACTTAGCACATTATCCTCAACCAAAGGTATTTAATTAAATAAAAGGTAAGTATCATACTCACAAACATAGGTTTGATAAAAACGTCTAAAATGGTCCTCCACATGAGTCCGTGAAAATGTCCACACCATAAAAGCAGGCAAGATGGACATGCCTGTTAGGCTCTGAGGAAGAGGGAACTTTTGAAGTCCCATATGGTGTGGACATCTTCACAGACTCATGTGGAGGACCATTTTAGACATGCTTTTTATCAAGCCTTTGTTTGTAAGTATGATACTTACCTTTTATTTAAATAAATACCTTTGGTTGAAGATAATGCGCTAGGTCCATGTGCCTTCTGTTTCTTTTCATGTCCATTTTGACAAATGCAATGTGTTTAGTTACAAATACACGAATGATGACAGATGTAAAAAACAAAAGTAAAAACATTCCATTTCTCTAATTGTCTCTTGTAGATTCCTTATTATCTCCGTGACTTCAAGGCTGTGGGTCTTGATATAACCACATTACTCTTTCGGATCTTCACATGCTATTTCTTGGTTAAGTTATGATCAACAAACCTTGCCATAATCCAATATTAACACGTAAATGTGGTTGACTCAAGAAAATGATTCATCATCCCACCTGGTAATCTTCAAACTTTATTCAGATTAAAAGGAAAAAATGAGGTATTTTTGGCTCCAACTGCTTTTTGGAACAATTTTCATATCACTTGTGACTGGACGTGGGTATAGAAATTGCATTCAAAAATTTGAGTGTAATGACACTTTTATTTGTATAAATCGTCTTGAGGTAACCATACACAAAGTGGTGTTTGATCTACCCCCAGACACACGGAATCTCACCATATCACATAACGTCATCAAAAAGCTGCCTTCTGGTAGTTTTGGAAATGTAACCAAACTACAGTATCTGAAATTGGATCATAACAAACTGGAGACCCTCAGTCCTGGAGCTTTCAGTGACTTGATTGATTTGATCTACTTGAATATGTCCTATAACCAAATACCCAGTCTGTCCTTGGGGGTATTTCACGGGCTTGAAAATTTAAGGTACCTCTATCTTCAAAACAACTCAATTGCCTTCTTACAACCCGGGGTATTTGGTCCACTCTTTAATTTAAAAAGTCTCAACTTGTCAAATAATGTTTTGTCCAATTTCTCAGAAGTTGTAAACTCAATTCAACCGTTGCAGAATCTAAAGACTCTTTTTCTGTGCAGTAATAATATCAGTTTCTTAAATCATATTCATAAACTTCCCAGCAAATTATCTACCATTTTCCTTTGCAAAAATAATCTACAGGAGTTGAATTGCCACCAAGACTTCTTTGAAAACATCTCTTCTCTTGACCTGTCATACAATAACATAACCACATCCTCCATAGAAAATGTAAACCTGAGTAAGGTTAAATATCTACTTGTAGCTTCTAATCCTCACTTTGATGTGCTGAAATATTTGGCCAATACCACCATAAAACCTGAGAGCATTGATTATTCTGGATTAAATTTAAACACTTCTACTGAATTAAGCCAAGTATGCCAACATTTAAGGGGCAAAAAAATGTTTACCTTAAACTTGCTTGAAAACGGAATTAAGCATTTTTCAGAAAACATTCTTGAAAACTGCAGTCTGAGTGATACAGTTGATTTATCAAGAAATAGACTTAAAGATATTTTATGTTTGAAGTTCCTTAAACCCCCTAGACTAAAATCATTAATTGTGGAACATAATCTCCTAAAAAAACTAATAAACTGCAACAAAGCTGCCCAGTTTCCAAATCTCAAGTCAATCTCATTGCGATATAACAGGATATGGTCCTTGGAATCCTATGCATTTGCCTTTTCTCCTAATCTAGAGGAACTGAAATTAAATATCAACAACATAATGTTTTTGGATAGGCACTCATTTTGGGGCTTAAGTAAGCTAAAGTCATTGCGCTTGGACTTTAATTTATTAACTGATCTATACAAAAGCACATTTATATATTTAACAGAGCTTACAAGTCTCAATCTCCGTAATAATCGAGTGGCAGTTATCTTTGATAGTGTATTCCATTATCTACCTAACCTAACTATCTTGGATCTTGGTGGTAACAAGATTACACAGGTTAAAACCAAGGCATTTAATGGTCTCAAACGTCTTTCCAAACTGTATCTTGACAGGAACCAGATTAAAACAATTACTGGAGAAATGTTTAGTGGTGTGGAGGCAACATTACAGGTTCTCGATCTGATGGGCAATCTGCTGCATTTTGAATCATCAAGAGAGGAATTATCTCCCTTTTCAAACCTTAGTAAAGTTTATGATCTGAAACTTCAGGCCCAACAACCATTTGGTCTAACTGCTATCCCTAGAAAATTCTTCAGAGGATTGACCTCCCTCCAAGCTCTTTATTTGTCACAAAATCGTCTTTCGCATCTAAGTTCTGATATATTTAATGGACTTAGCAATTTAAAGTTCCTGAGTTTGGGGGAAGACTGCAATGGCATCCAAAATCTCTCTCCGGGAATTTTTAGCAGCCTAAGCAGCTTAGAAGTCTTAGACCTTGAAAACATGTGCCTACAAACGTTGGACTCAGATGTGTTTTTAAACCTTACCAGTCTAAAAAAGCTTCAGTTGGCAAAAAATGCTTTAAGGGCAATAAATGTTAGCTTATTAGAAAACATGACCAACTTGCAGTACCTTGATTTATGGAAGTGCCCATTGACATGCACCTGTGATAATGAAGACCTACAGAACTGGCTGATAAAGTCTTCACCGCAGGTTGTGTATGTCTATAACCTGACATGTCCACATGACCTACATTCTTATTTTCATAATTTTGACATCAGCGTCTGTGATAGAACTCTCAAAAAAATATTGTTTTGCTGTAGCTCCATCATAGTTTTACTTCTCATGCTCATACCAACTGTCTACAGCAAGTCTTATTGGCGCATCCGATACAACTACTTCCTTTTCCTTTCTTGGCTGCATGAACGATGGAGCTCAGACACGGATCTCTATAAGTATGATGCTTTTGTTTCCTACAATACCATGGATGAAGAATGGGTGTATCAAAACATGTTGCCTGTGCTAGAAAATAGTAATTCATCCAATGGACTTCGTCTTTGTCTTCACCATCGAGACTTTCAGTTGGGCAGGTACATCATTGACAACATCGTGGACAGTATTCACAGTAGTCGAAAAACTCTCTGCGTGGTTAGCAGAAGCTACCTTAAAAGTGAATGGTGCTCTTTGGAGATGCAGCTGGCTAGTTATAAATTGTTTGATGAAATGCGGGATGTTCTTGTCCTGATATTTTTGGAGGACATTCCAGAGAGGGAGCTTTCTACCTACCATCGAATGAGAAAGGTGATGTTGAAAAAGACATACATCCAATGGTCTGAAGAGCCGGAGGCACAAAAACTTTTTTGGGCTCAACTTTTAAAAGCACTAAAGGGCTCCACCACAGAGGATGTTGAAGATTCCTTGTTAAGTACTGATGAACAAACATCCCTTATTTCAAGCTGACATATTGATGAGGGAAGCCTTAGGTAACTTACAAACGTTTACCTCTTTATTTTATCTTTTCAAAGCACTAGTGAAGACTGCCCATACATAAATATCTACAATAGAGATAATTACAGACTATTGAGAATGCAGGTGTGAAAATTCATTAAGAATTCTGCATTTGCCATAAAGAGCAATTTCTTCTATGCTGGAATCTTCAAACTTTATTAGGGAGTCCCAAAATGTTCAGACATCATTAAACTGAACATGAAATGCTTCTAATAATTTGAAATAGTTCTCTTGATTGCAATTTATATTTAATGATCATGTAAATATATAGTCATTAAGATGGATGAATGGCAAAAAAAAAATTTTTCTTAGACGTGTGTAAAATTATGCTATGAAAATAATATAAAAATAACAATTCAAAAACATTATTTTTTTTACAATTAAAGTGGACTTATAGGTGAGCACATAAACTTATTAGCTCAATTCTGATTTCTTGATATTTTCCAGGATCAGCAGGTAGTTTTTCTACTTTAATATTATATTTATATGTGAATCTAGGTTCACTTTAAAGCACAGCTTTAAAAATTCTCCCTTGCAGTGGGACTGAGCCCACTTTGTAAGGGTTAGATGCATCTTTATTTTAGGGGAGAGTAAAAGCACTTTTACTTACCTGATCCACTGTATTGGTCTTGATGACCTCAAGACCTTAGACCAGCCTTTCTCAACCTTTTCAACACTGAGGAACCCTTGAAATAATTCTCCGGCCTCGGGGAACCCCTGCTTAAAATTAAAAATCTGCAACGCATGATACATTAGTGTGATGGTCAATGGGAAGAATGCTCCTTACACTTGTGGGCATTGTGAAGAATTACCCCCTTACAAATAGCTAAAAATATCAATGGTGTCATTGGGAATTTATCTGAGAGGTAGAAATTGACCATTGCTCGAGGAACCCCTAGCAACCTCTGGAGGAACCCTAGGGTTCCACGGAACCCTGGTTGAGAAACCCTGCCTTAGACCATTGGATCATGGGGTAGAAGACGCTGAAGGAATGGGTTTAGCAGAGCAGAGTAGTGGAGGGTCGGAGGATACGGTAAGTAAATCTTCTTTTCTATGCTCCCTAGACTTTAACAATCAGTTAACTCTTGCAGTCTGGGGACAGCCCCACTGTAAAGGAAAATTTTCCAGCATCCAAGAGCTGGGGTTTACTTGCCAACAGTCCCCACTATAAGTGTTATTTTTTTCATTTGCATTTTTCTAGAGCTGTACATAAACCATGATCTTTTTAAAAACTTCACAAAGTCTTCAAAGGATGGACATTTCATTCATAAGGCAGAAGCTTTCTCAGTAACTATGCCATGCTTAGCTGATTTTCCATAATAAATTTTAAGCACTCATCTGCCAAGCATAGCATGCTATTGGTCTTTTAACAACATTTAACAAACAAGTGGTAATTATTTATAAATTAGTATATGAAAAGGTGTATGGAGATACCACTGCTTCACACTGATATTATATTATGCAATTGTTTGCTTGGGAAAATTAAATCTTCATGTTGGATTTAAGATAGTGGATGGAGCATGGAACTATGGAACTTATCTTATGTATTTTTAGAGGTTCCTTATGTAGGGTTATTAAGAAAATAAAGATACAGGCAACCCTGGGAATCAGTCAGTGTAGATAATATATGGTATTGGCAGATACCCCATGCACCACATCCCTTATTACTATAGTCGCAAAAAGAACAAAGAAAATTTGGGACTTTTAGAGGTGCATAAACTTCCCCAGAGATAACACATTTTATGAATAAAAGAAAAATGTATTATATATGTGACAGAATCATCCAGCACCCTGCTTTGGTGCTTCTGTCAGTATACAGCTTCCTCCAGTATGGAACCAGGAACCAGATATTATAGATGACCATCTATACAGCACTAGCTTAGATGGAAACTGGAACACTTTATTGAAAACTCACCCAGAATATATAGTACACCAGATCAGGTGAGCCTCATCACATATATATACTGTATATGTATATGTATACTATAAACAGGAATATAATTAACCACTTCAATACCAGGCACTTAGAACACTTCCCACCCAGACCAATTTTCAGCTTTCAGCGCTGTTGCATTTTGAATGAGAATTGCTCGGTCGCGCAATGCTGTACCCAAACACAGTTTTTATCATTTTGTTCCCACAAATATAGCCTTCTTTTGGTGGTATTTGATCACCCCTGCGGTTTTTATTTTTTGCGCTACAAATAAAAAAAGACCAAAAATTAAAAAAAAACTGTTTTTCTTTGTTTCTGTCACAAAATTTTGTCTAAGTACATTTTCTCCTTCACTGATGGGCACTGATGTGGCTACACTGATGGGCATTGATAAGGCTACACTGACGGGCACTGATGAGGCTGTACTGATTGGCACTGATGAGGTGGCACTGATAAGGTGGCACTGAAGATGAGGCACATATATGCAGCACTGATGGGCACTGATAGGCGGCACTGATAAGCAGCACTGACGGACAATGATAGGTGTCACTAATATGCGGCACTGATGGGCACTCATAGACAGCACTGATGGGCACTGATAGGTGGCACTGATGGGCACTGGTAGGTGGCACTGGTGGGCACTGATAGGTGGCACTGGTGGGCACTGATAGGTGGCACTGGAACATGACACTGAAAAAAAGCACAGTTAGGGATGGCACTGGCAGGCAGGTGGTCTAGTGTGGGCTCCCTGGTGGCCCTGGGCGGCCTCCAGATCTTCTCCCTGGCGGTCCTGGGCAGCCTCCTTATGGTGTCCCAGGGGGGCTCCCTGGTGGTCCTGGGTGGGCCCCCTGGTGGTCCAGTGTGGCGATCCTGAGGGGGATCTGCACTGATAAACGTTCAGTGCAGACTCCCCTATCAGGAGAGGAGCCGATTGGCTCTCCACTACTCAGGTCTGCAGACCTGAGTAGAGGAAAAGCCGATAAACAGCTCTTCCTGTTTACACTGTGACCAGCCGTGATTGGTCATGGCTGATCACATGGTAAAAAGCTTCCGATGGTAGCTTTTTACCTCGGTCGGTAGTGTGATGGGTCAGACTAACCCACGGCATCACCAATTGCCGTGATGCACGCCCCTGGGGGAGCATGATCGCGGGTTATCCTGATCACGTCATATGACGTCCAGTCAGGATAACGGAACACTCGCCCGGACGTCATTTGTCTATAAGCCAGGCAGGAAGTGGTTAACATAGCTAAGGAAACAGCCAACATATACATAATGCTAATTAACTAGTCACTTAAACCAGCCTAGGTGACCAGACTGTTTGGCACCTACAACCCTGAATACAAAATACTGTACATTACACATTATTATAAGTATAAACACAGAGATGAGCAGACAGACAGAAACAATAGGTGACTCCATATGCACAATTAACAATAGGAGTACATACTTAGCAGAATCAGGTTACTTGAGCTGATGGTATTAACATCTGCTCTGAGTATCACAATATAAAGTAGTCATTGCTGGCTATGGCATAGAGGCCCTAAATATGGATCCCAGGCCTAGATTCGAGGAGACGCCTGAATCCAAAGCAAAACCACTCCAAGGGTCCCCCAGGCACACACCTCCCGAAGAGTAGTGTTCCCTTAAAATCCAGGGCCCATAGTCAGTAGGCAAAAGGCCACCCTGCAGTCCCCTCCAAAAGCCCCTGTCCTGGTTGGGCCTGTCACAATATTCATTTAAAATACGTTATTGGCGCATATCATATAAAAACCATAAGACATTTATCACTGCTATTCAGCCTCATATATAGCAAAGTATATATTATAGTCATATATATCTTATGACATACATTAAAGATGACAAAGAATTCCCCAAACATGAGATAAGTATGGCAGGAGATGCGTCCCAACATGTTTCGAGAAAAGCTTCTTCAGGAAATCAGGGCACTGATAACCAAATATTTAATGTTCTACTTTACTCAGTGCACACTGCACATATCAATAGAGCCAGAAGATGAAAACATAAAATACTCACAAGGATAGTTACATAACACACTATATGAACTCAAGGGTATGGGGTGCCGCCAGGTTCCAATGTGAGTAAAAAGAGACACATTTAAATGAAGGAAATAGAACAATGGTTTCCCCAAATGGTGGGACTTTAAAGGCACGAAGACATGGATAATTATTAAAAAGAGTTTTATTTATTATCAAAAGTTCTTCATAAAATCTGTCAATTAGAACAATATATAAAATCTGCTGTGTGTTGAAGCACAAGAAGTGTACTGCCTGACCAGTTACTGGTCTATTAACAATTACAGTTACATATACATCTGCAAAACTCGATCCAACATGTTTTGGAGTTACTTCTACTCCTTCCTCAGGGAAATTTGTAGTTCATTGATGCTTCCTGTTAGTGTGCAACTGCTTGGCCGTATGATGTATTGAGTGCAATGCAATGCTTTCCAGGTTCCCAATAAAAAAAAACAATAATAAATGCACATTTTGTCCTCAGCAATAAAAACCTGATGGGAGTTTGATTCCTTCCCCCGCTCTATATGATCCTAAAAAAATTGTCTTTAGGTAAACTTTCATCTTAACTTGGTCAAAAGTCAAGACCATAAGTATAACTTAGGTGGTTCCAAGGGGCTCCACAGGTATCAAATTGAAGACCATCATGGGTACTTGTAGGCAGCACCTCAACTTTAGCCTATTGCTACTTTAGACATTTTTTAGGCCTGGAGGCCTAAAGGCTGTTACCTTGTTTACTAGAGAGGACTGTAGTGAGGTGGTGTTCCTTCACTGTCCAATCAGCAGGCTGGGAGTGGATCATTGACCAAGCTGTATTGTTTACCAGCAGTAGAGAAAAAGAAGGTCATCAACTTGGCTATGATGTCTGGCAAGACTGGCTGAACAGAGTTACAATGATTGTGGCTTGTACGAATTTCAACTGTGCATTTAGCTATTTGACTGAGTTCTGTTTAACAAAATAATTCAGCAAGGGCAGATTACTTATTTCTATCTGATCAGGTTCAATTTAATTGAAAACCTTTTATATTTGAGACAAATATGACAATGGAAAAATACAACCATTACAAAGATCATCTGAAAATGAAGTCTATTGCGTCTCCTTACACCCTCAGATATTACCTCATTTGCTTAATGAGAAATTCAAGTCTGTACCCAGGGCTCTTGCTGTCTACATTTGCATGTTAAGGAATGGAGGCCTCTGGGGAGTTTCACTTGCGCTTCATTTGCCTGTAGATAAACAGCACTGCATCATGGCAGACACGTGGCCTAGTGTGAACCCTCCAGGTAATTTCCTATTATGAGTAAACATTAAATAATAATGCGTTTTTACACAGCCCCTGATGTGGAAATCCCTGCTGTTGTTTCTCAGTAGTACAATGTAATCTTCTAATGAGTCTGTAATGAAAACAGCTTCTACTGTGTTCTAAGTAGAGGATCAGTGAAGGGTATTTATCACATCCACAGGAGCTTAAAATTAAACTGTATTTGGTAAAAAAAAAATTAAAAAAGGGTACTACTTGCAAAATTTAGGCTGCCCAAAGACAGTAGAGTGGGGTGGTCAACTTACTTGATGTAGGGGCATCAAGTATGGCCACCGACATCACCAAAAGGTCTGCTCATAATATTCAGTAAATGCAATACTCACAAATCTGTCAGAGACCATTGGCATGCTACAAGAAATTTTAAAAAACTGCAAACATGCCACGGGAGATGATTAGAGACTGCAGACATGTTTCCCCAGATGGTCAGAGATGGTCACAGATTATGGCCATGCTTCAAGAGATGGTCAGAGGTCAGACACAGACCATGGCCATGCTTCAAGAGATGATCAGAGATGTTCACAGACCAAAGCCTTACTTCAGGAAATGGTCAAAGATGGTCACAGACCAATGCTATGCTTCAAGAGATGGTCAGAGATGGTCACAGACCATGGCCATGATTCAAGAGATGGTCACAAACTATGGCCATGCTTCAAGAGGTGGCCAGATATGGTCACAGACCATGGCCATACTTCAAGAGATGGTCAGAGATGTTCACGGACCATGGCCATACTTCAAGAGATGGTCAGAGATGGCCACAGACCATGGCCATGCTTCAAGAGATGGTCAGAAATGGTCGCAAACTATAGCCAGGCTACAAGAGCTGGTCAGAGGTTGAAGGTATGCTGCAGGAGATAGTCAGGGACCACAAACATGCTAAAAGAGTGATTGAAGACTGGAGATATGCTTTGTGAGACAGTCATAGAGTGTAGACACATTATATGAGACTTCTTGATGTGCTGACCAGTAATTCTGCATTGCCTTCTGTGGTTGCAGCTCTCCGAAGCTCTGTTGTCCTATGCAGTGCATGCATTAGAAATCCGCTCCCATATGGGGCGGAGTAGCTGATCAGGACTGGTTAAGGCAGCAAAGCACATGGTGGTAAAAGTCACAGAGTAGACACAGCATGTTCAGCATGTCTGTTTGCTTATAGAGCCCTGAAAAGGGTGAGGTGCAGAATCTAAGGTAAACCTTGGAGATGGTACATTGCAGGCAAAACCCAGGTTGTGATCCTCAGACTCACCCGAGCAGGCCCCAACTGAGAGCAGGTGAAAACTCCCTTCTTGAGCTGGGGAACTGGATTCACAAGGCAGAAGGGTGCACAGGAAAAACGCAAGAGAGCACAGGATTACACAACGAACAAGGAGAACACTGGTGCAGAGAAGCAAAAACAAAAAGGGATGAGCTCAGGTGTGTTTGGACTCAATTCCAAACCCGCCTGAGCTATCTTGCCAGGAAGCTGTCAGTGCCATCAGCCAGCCAACAGCTAACCATAAGTGGCAGAGGCATTCCCCACCCCACAGCTGCACGTATGGGGCATGTATATGCATTTACAGAGCAGGGAATGCTTCCACTGCCTATGATTGCTTTGATAGCTTCACGGTGGGATAACTCACGCAAGTTCAGACTCATGCCTGAACTCACCTGAACAAACTGAAGTGGAGAGAGAGGCACTGGTGTGAAGGAAGATGGAATGCAGGTAGGGGTGCACAGTGTGAAAAGAGCATGATGTAGATTAAGGAACACAAGGCTGGGACACACTGGGATGAATAGCCTAGAAGGAATCTGGGACACACTGAAGGCTGGGGATCACTAGAGGCACAGGAAAACACTAGAAGAGGACACAGGAGGGTCCGTCTTCTAGTGCAGTGTTTCTCAAGGCACACCAACAGGTCATGTTTTCAAGATTTCCCTCAGTTAAAACAGCTGTGGTAATTAGTAAGGCAGTGAAACTGATCAAATCACCTGTGCAAAATAATGGAAGGCATGAAAACATGACCTGTTGGGGCGCCTTGAGGACTGGAGTTGAGAAACACTGTTCTAGTGTGTGGATGTGTTGCTTGAATCCTGAGCAACCCACAAGCTAGCCCTTTAAAACAGCACCCCTTCTATGATTGGCTGGAAGCCGGTAGATGCACATAGATGGAAAGACCTGGAACAGGTGAGTGTGATATGCAACCTTTGGGAGCCTGAGAGAGCATAACCACTATACAGTCAGTAGGAAGTGTCCAGTCCATGTCACTGCCTGGGTGACGTGCACACTTCCTATTGGCTGTCTACTGGTAAAGCCCTCTCAGGCTCCTGATGACTTCATGTCACACTCTTTGTGGTCTTTATGGTCTAGTGGTGATGCCCTGTCGGGCTCCAGAAGACCTCATGTCACACTCAAATGTTCCATGCTCCAGCCCTGAGTCTTTGTGGGCTAGTGGTGATGCTCTGTCGGGCTCCAGAAGACCTCATGTCACACTCAAATGTTCCATGCTCCAGCCCTGAGTCTTTGTGGGCTAGTGGTGAAGCTCTTTCAGACTCCAGAAGACTACATAGCACCCGAAGATGGACCCTCCGCTGCAGTTAAGAAAATAGAAGACTCTGGACTCGGCATATCATGTGACCACCAATTTAAGGATATAAAGGCATTTAGTTCATGATTTTTTTAGTAACATAGCGATTAGTTACGGAGGCAATGCATGATGGTGGTGTTGGTGGGGGGGGGGGGGTAAATGCTTGGAGTTCACCTTTAAAGTGCATTGGGGGACTTTTCTGCCTTTACACAATTTAATTCTTTACCAGGTAGCATTAGTAGCTTACTGAATGCATTTGCTTAACCTAATAGTCTCGAATTTCTACTAATGCAGCTTCCAAATGCTTTTTCGGCCATGACGTCATTATCGACCTTGTCAACCCAGCAGACAACTCTGCAGAAACCTTATGAATGGGCATTATTCATTGCCGTCTATGGCACTGATGTTTGGCTAATGGATTTATATCTGACTTTAATGGTCGGATTATGTTATCGTTTTGTAGGCCTCTTTTCCTTTCTTTCTTGATTATTCCTGCCTGTGGTTCTATTGAATTTATCGAAGCAGAAAATCTTTTCCAGCAACTTCAAACTTGAAAGAACAAAGAGCAACAGAGGGCACTGCACACAGGAAACCATAAAAGAACAAAATGGCTGTATAATTGTAATACAGTTTAAAATTAATTTAAAATAAAATGTATAATACGGGGGACTGTACTGATAAAAACTATAGAGGTGGCAAAACTCAACAGAAATAGAAGTTCATTGGCATTTATTGGTTGCCTGGCATGGTGGGAATTGTAGTTCCTCATAGGCTTAAAGGGGAACTGTAATATTTTCACTATTAATACATTTTTATTGAAGTATTTTCAAAAGACAGGATATAACATGAGGAACTGGATGCAGGGCCAATGATAAGGCAGTACAGCCACCACTCCTATACTGGGCCCGGGCCCCATCAGTTCCAAAGGGGGGCACAGGCACCTGCTGAGCAGGAGGGCTGGCAGTACTGTCCTATTGCAGACACCGATCCTCTTCTTCCTCCCCCTGCAATGCTGCCAGGTACTCCTCCTCTTTCTCCCTCCAGCTGCACTTTAGAGGGATTAGTTCTAGTACATGTGTCCCTTCCATCTGCTGTCTGGGCCCCCCTGTGTGCCCCTTTTCCCCACAGTGCTGCCGGCTTCACTCCTCTCCCTCCAGCTTCACTCCTCTCCCTCCAGCAGCTTCTGTGGACACACAGGGGAATGTTTCATAATGGCAAGTGGGAGAAGGGGCTGATAAATATGTTGTTTACTGGCCCCTTCCTTTCTTGAATGAACACAGTGAGCGATCAGTACCAATCAGTCCTGTGTCCATTCATCGCTGAAGCATAGCAAATTGTGTTTACTATGCTTCAGTTTGTGAAAGAGCAGGAAGCTTCAGCTTGCTTCATATTCATTCATCTCAGGCTACAGAGAAAGGAACTGATAAATCTAAAGTATGCCCTCAGTCACTTTCGGTCGGGGGGGGGGGCATGTCAGGTAGGCTGTATGGGGCCCCCATGATTGCCAACAGCAGCCTTGATGGGATGGTTAGCAGACATCTTGTAAGAGATCATGCAGTACATGGACCAGTAAGTGATAGTGATTCGAACTGTAATAAAAAAATGTATTGTACCCACCGCCTCCCCTACCTAGCACTCCGGTGAGTGCTGGAGGAGCAAAGCAGAGAGCGGTGACTAGCAGTCACCGCTCTCCGCTCCAAGCTGACTGAGCGCTCAATGGGTTAGCTACAGCATCACATGATGCTGCGGCAAAGAAGTGAGAATGTGTGTTTATTTTTTTTTTAGAAATCCCAAACTTCTTCAACATGGTGAAGTTTTAGAAGTCTCTTAAAATAAAAATGTAGTTTGGTATTGCTGACGTGTCCTATCAAATAAACGGAACTATGCAATTTAGTGGCAAGGTCCACTTTGAGAGCTACAGTTTGCCCAGTGCTGATGGAAAGGTTGTATATTATTAGGAAAGCTGCGGTGTGCCCAGTGCTGATGTAGATGGTCTATAATGTAAGCACAGATTGGATTGCGCTTGGGGAATTGTAAGTCATCCAGTTTAACCTCTGGACGCGCGCTTCAGCGCTCAGCACAGTGAATTTCAGGCCCGGTGCTCTGCCAGGGAACTGTCTTGCAGCGGTTTATTGCTGATTCAGCCCGAGATTTTCTGCTGAGTTTCTAGTATTTGCATCTCTGGACGCCAATGGCCTAGATAGATCACAGGGACCTACAGGTTAGCCAATGCATTTGATAGTGAAATGTCCCAAGCCTCATATCTCTCTACAAAGAAATATTCCTTCTGTCAGCCTGGCAGCTTTAAAAGCACCGGCCGCAAGTCTATTCGCATTAGAAATAGCTGGTCTGCATCTAATGAAACATGTTAGGATTGTGTCACGTAACGCGCTTGGCGGAGATAGCCCCTGCTGGGCCAGAGCGGGGGTGTCTGGTGGAAGAGTAGGATGCTATGCATTTATTTCTCATACTCGTTTTAGGTGGGAGATCCATACAATTCATACTTGAAAAAGTACTTTGTAAAACAGTAAAAAGTGCAACTCAATGTTTTTGGAATTTCCCCACCCTTTTAATCCCAAGGAAAGTATTTACTAGAGCAAGAATTGAGAGTAAATCTCCCCATCAGGAACAAAAAAGATTAAATAAAAACCTTATATAGATGGAAAGGATCAGTGCCGCTGATAAGGCAGTACAGCCAGCCCTCCTGTATTGGGCCCGGGCCCCATCAGTTCAAAAGGGGGGCCCGGGCACCTGCTGTGTAGGAGGTCCGGCTGTACTGTCTTATTGCAGACACTGTTCTTCTTCTGCCGCCCCTGCAGCGCTGCCAGCTTCTCCTCCTCTTTCTACCTCCGGCTGCACTGCAAGGGCACTGGTTCTAGTACATTCGCCGCTTCCATCTGCTGTCCGGGGCCCCCTCCCCCAGCAGCACTGCCTGCACAGGCCCTGCTCCCCCATCCATGTGTCCGGTCCCCTGATCTACATGCAGGGTGCCGAACCATGGATTCCAATGGGGGGGGGGTTGCCAGAGGCTCTAATAGGCTTCAAAAATGGTGGGCTTGGGGCGCAGAGCACTGTGCTCCCAGTCCACCCAATTGTGCGATAATAGCAAATGTATACATTCACTATTGCCATACTGATCCTCCTCCTGGCCAATCAGGAAGTGGGTCAGCCATGACCCAATTGGCTGAAAGGACAGGCAATCCTATTGGACGCCTAGGTGGAGGAGTGAGGAGACGCACGGCAAAAGCCGCTGTGATGCAGAAGAGGAGGAGAAGACACAGGGGTAAGTGCCGGGCTTGATGGCTTGATGACCAACCGGGGGGGGGGGGGTGTGGGACTCGAACCGACTGACCAACCTATCTACCTAGAGCGTGCAAGAGGGGGTTTGCCACAGGCCAGCCTGGGGGGGGGTTGTTTGCCACCCCCCTTAAAAAATAATTAACCACCGGCCGCCACTGCCTGCTTCCCTTCTTTCCTGCTGCCAGCTGCTGAAGGCGCACAGGTTGATGTTTCTGGATGGAGAGCGGAGGAAGGGTCTGGTAAATTTGTTATTTTATGGTCCCTTCCTTTTCAATCACTCCTGTGTCCATTCATCACTGAAGTATATTAAACTGTATTTACTATGCTTCAGTTTGTGAATAAGCAGGAAGCCTCAAAGTGCTTCCTATTCATTCATCTGTGCAGTTGAGGTTGCAGAGAGGGAGACTGATAAATTAGTGTCCTCAGTCAATTTCGGCCAGGGGGGCCTGTCAGGTAGGCTGTATGGGGCCCTGTGATTTCTAACAGCAGCCCTGGAAAGGCTTAAAGAGCCCCAAACTGTAGCAATCAATGCAGATATAATTTTTATCTGGCATAATAAAAAAGATCTACCAAGATTTGACAGTCACTCGTTTCGGGGGTTATGCACAGATCCTCTCTCATCAGGGCTTAGATTTATTGTGCAAGAGGGATCTAATTGGATGGGTAATCCTGGGGTTTAATTTGTCGTAAATTGTAGTTAGATGCTCACTCAGTTACGTTGTCTGGTAGCACGTCATAGAACCTTTTACTTTTTGGGAGATTTCCCGTCACTTCTTGTTCCATATCCACAACAGGAAGTGGGAAGAAATCCCTCCATAGTGAGGGAATCCTTGGTTGTCACCAAAACTAGCATTCCCAGTGGAAGATTTCCCATCTATTCCTGTTCTGGTGACAACCCAAAATGTGGGGTTTTCTTTCACTTTCACTCTCAGTGGTAACGGTAAACAGGACAAATAGCGAGGGTGAATCTCCCAAACAGGGGCACAGACAAACATTGACAGGATATTTTAATCCCTCTCCACTCTATCCAAAACTTAAAAAAAAGAAAAAAAAAACTTTTTTTTAGTTATACTTTATGTACCAGTAGGCATACATGTTGTGTAATTCTTGCAGTTGTAACCAGTAATCATAAATAGGCCCCATTGCTACTAAAAGATGGAATCTGATTGGCATATTGGTCCTTGTCTATTGCACTATAATATACAACACCATTCTATGCTATGCAATACTAGACTATACTATACAATGCTATACTGCATTAGACTAGACTATAGAATACTACATCATACTAGGCTAAACTAGACTATACAATACCATACTATACTATACTCTGCTATACTCTTCTATACTATAATATACTATACTATACAGTACTATACTATACTATACTATTCTAAACTAGACTATACAATACCATACTATACTATACTCTGCTATACTATTCTATAATATAATATACTATACTATACAGTACTATACTATACAATTCTATACTATACTAGAATATACTATACCATACTAGACTAGAGTAGACTCTAGAATACTATACCATATTACATGTACAATACGATATTAGACTATACTATCCTACATTGGACTAGAGTAGACTATACACCGCCATATCATACCATACCATATCATACCATAATATACTATCATAGACTCAGAGGCGTAACTAGAACCTTCAGGGCCCCGGTGCAAGAAATTATGAAGGGCCCCCTGACCAGGGCCCTTCCCTCTTCCCACTGATGCTGTGGCACTTTACTCCTATTGTGGGTCCCTTTATTACTGCAGTGGGGCCCTTTCACAAGTTCTGCAGCAGGCCCCAGGGGGACCAGGGAAGCACACAGGGGCCCTGGGAACAGCAGAAGACAAGTAAACTGGATAGAGAAATATGAAGGAGGAGATTGGGTCCTCTAAATGCCGCCCCCGCCATCCCTCCTATTCAAGTGTACAAGGGAGGCACATGGGCCCCCTGGACCATGGGGCCCGGTTGCAATTGCAACCCCTGCAACCCCTATCGTTACGCCCCTGCATAGACTATACAATACAATACTAGACTAGGCTACACTATATAATATCATACCATACAATATGATATTATACTATAGTAGACTATACAATACTATATTATATTGCACATACAATACCATACCATACAACACTATACCATACTATACTATACTCAGGGCTTTTTTCTCAGAAAATAGGTACAGGAACTTAACCACGGCCCACCAACCCCCCCCCCCCCCCCCAACATCTCACTTTCAACCCTCTTCAGCTCTGAACTCTGCATGCAACCCCCTCCACTGCCTCATCTTCTCCCCGCCTCCTTTAAAGCTCCACCATCTTCCACATGTCTTACTTTTGTTGTTGTTTTAAGCTGAAGCACCCAGCTGGCTCTATTAACTACCCGCACACTGTAGTTGGCTCCGTCTCTCTCTCTTGCAGGGAGATCATCTAGTGGGGTTGTAGGCATCTGCACTGCACCCTGGGCACCTGCATCTTCCTTGTCCCCATCCTGCACTCAGTTGGAGCCACTCAGGATTTTTAGATCTGTTGGAGCTGTCACTTGTAAACACAGAAGCTGGACGTCTGTGTTTACAAGAGGTAGAGGTGAGCAGGAGCAGAGGGCCTGAGCCAAAGGTGGTAGAACTGAGTTCCACCAAGTTCCAGCTGAAAAAAAGCCCTGACTATACTATATTATACTATAATATAGTAGAGTAGACTATACAATACTATACTATATTACAATTACAATACAATACTAGACTAGAGTATACTATACAATACTAGACTACACTAAACTAAGCTAAACAATACCATACCATACAATACCCTACCATTGTAGTCAATGCCCCCTTGGGGGTTGCTGAATGTTGTGGGTCAACTGATCACTATGCATGCCATCAGTCATACTTCTTCCTCACGTCCAGAGTCACAGAACAGGCTGGTACTTTCTTTTTGTGTTTTTTTATTAGGGGATTGAACTTGGATGGGGTAGGGATGATTATGGGTTGCCAAAGGATCAACAGTTCTTAATTGGGACCGCTATATACAACACAGTATATACACTTCTCCTTCTTCACTCCAGCAATAACACTTGCTGGATGTTTCACTCCTTGTTCCTCTCTCCTGCACAATCACTTGGTTTCAGCCTAGCTAGCATATGGGTTCCGTCCTAGCTAGCACATGGTGAGGCCTGCTATAGTTGAAGCAGGACCTCCGGACCGCCCATTACAAGCAGGGACCGCTGTCCCCCAAAGTGTCGCAAAGTACGTGTGCTAGCAAGTACGATGGACTACAACTCCCAGCCCATCCTCTTCCAGGCCCTGCCAGCCCTTCCAGTTGCAATAGTGTCCTCCACTACCTCAGTGACACCACATTCCAACACTGGCTACTGCATCCTTCCCAGACTGTCTCTCACCCCAATCTGCTCTGGCATGCCTCCTCCAGCTCCCCAGGGCATGTGTTACTCACTGACTCCTGACACTTGTGGTTCATCCACTGAAGATCTCTCCAATAGTGCTCTCTCTCCAACTGTCCTTTCCTCTCTGCCTTGTGCCTCCACTTTGGGATCTATCTCCTCCCGGCTGCACCCGAGCACTCCAGGCCCGGGGTCACCTTTGGCCACAACAGCCTCCACACTATCACTTCTTCAGAATTCCACCCAAACTCTCCTCCAGACTGGGCTGACCCCAGATATTTAAGGAGGCCCTCCCCCTGCCAATCCAGGTTGGGGATTGGTCAGGGCTCCTTAGAATACCCCAGATGGCTACACCTCCCCTCCCACCTCTCTTCCCAGACTACACCAGAAGCTTCTGGAAAGAAGTGGGAGGTTCTGATGACACTACCTGTAAATCGCCCAGCCCTACCCTGAGCCACTCCCAGCCCAGAATCAAAACAGTCAGGCCTGCACTTAGTCAGTCCTGACTAAGTTTGCCTCACCTACACAAAAATCTCACACTAAGCACCTACCTAAAGTAGAGGGCGCTATACCATACTATACTATACTATACTATACTATACTATACTATACTATATTATACTATACTATATTATACTATAGTAGAGTAGACTATATAATACTGTACTATATTACAAATACAATACAAAACTAGACTAGAGTATACTATACAATACTAGACTAGACTAAACTATACAATACCATAGCATACTATATTATACTATACTATACTATACCAGAGTAGATTATTGAATACTATACTATATTACAAATATGAAAAAAACCTTATAACTTAGTCCAAAAGAAACCTAGCCACAAGTATCAGCGCCCTGAATGCATCAAAAAGATACACGAACAAAAACAAACAAAAAATGTTTGGATGGATATAAATACAGATGTAAAGCTGCTACTTTCCAATATCAACAATTCAATAGCAACCTGGTAATCAAAGTCTGAAATGACTAACAAATTGCAAGCAGCGCTAAAATAAAGTCTTTTATAATGTGAAGTCTTCTTTAATAAATGCAAAAAGTGTCCATCTACTAAATTTCAGATGTATTGAAGTCCTGGCCACCACCACACCACGTGTGAGAAGACTGGGAGGAGGGACCCCCCAAAGTGGAAAAACTCACCAGATCTCTCTGAAAAAACGCTAGACCACTCAAAAAGGTGAAACCCCCCAGGGAGGAGGGTCAGAAGAGTGTGCACCACACCACCACCGGTCCTGAAGTTATGTAGACTTTAAATCATCTACCTGTGAAAAACGTAAATAATTTCTTCTGAAGTGTAATATTTTCTGAAATAAAATCGCGACGAACGTTAAACAATCAGTAAAGTCTGAAACTAATGGTCCAACGATAACTTAACAACTATAACCTTTCATCGTCGAAATGTAGACATAAATATAGGTAGGTTTGTAAAAAACAAACAAAAACAAGCACATAGAAAAACTACGTAAGTCCCGCGACTATGAACACCGATCCAAAGAAAAC
>BLSH010282580.1:3513152-3529606 GCA_018402905.1 Glandirana rugosa | reverse complement strand
CTTCACTTTCTCCTCCAGTAGTTTTTATGTCCCCTCTCTTGCTCATGGTAACTTCGGTACTAATTGAGGGGGTTTTGAGACCCCAATAAATGATTGAGAGGATGGCTGACTATGGGGGGGTTGATACTTTGCAATATAAGCTATGTGATTCACTACTTACAGATTATTTTGTTAAAACTAAGAATTGATGGTGCCGTAGGCCTTGTATATTTTATAGTTGGATCTGCCAAGTAATCTTTCTAGATCAGTGGTTCTCAACTCCGGTCCTCAGGACCCACTAACAGGCCAGATTTTAAGTATTACCTTGGGGAGATGCAGACTAGAACACTGCAATCACTGAGCAGCAAATTATATCACCTGTGATGCATTTCAGTTATCCTGCAAACCTGGCCTGTTAGTGGGTCCCGAGGACAGGAGTTGAGAACCACTGTTCTAGATGGACCTCTTGCACCATTAAGTTGGAGCAGGCCGGTCTATTTTCACCATCTGTTTTCCTAACTGAAATAACGTAATGATTACTAATAAGCTGCTGTCTTTTTGTTATAGAGACTGGTCTATTCATTACCATGCTGATGGTCTCGAAAGCATAGTTCTTCTTCATTCATATATATTTTGTCTTTTTACTTGTATACAACCAGACTGGACCTACTGGGTGGTTCAACCTCGTTGCTATGATCCCCTTCTTTGTGTACCAATTTTACCGTGCATACAGAGTTATGTAAGAATTGTGTTGGTGCTTCACGTTGTATTGTACCTTCCTTTTTCTTACTTGCAAAAGAAAAAAATTAATAAAAACAATTGAAACAGAAAATGCATTACACAACATGCCCACAAAATTCATTTTTTTAAAAACATTGCAACATACCAGTTCGGGATTTTACAGATGGTGGCTGGCAAAATATTACTTCCCAAGATACATTTAATAAAAGAAAATATGGGTTGTTTTCTGTGTTGGAGTGAATGAAGAAAATGCTATGTGACTGGCTGTGCAGCAGAGGTGAACCCTAACTTCAGCAACTCCTATGGGTAGTGCTACATATATATAATGTTTTAATATTGTTTTACATAATTTTTGTATAGAGGGGGGTCCCTTCTATCGTGGGGGGCCCTAGGCAATTGCCCCTTTTGCCTCCTTATAAATCCAGCCTTTGTGTGAGGCCCAGCCTGCTGAACCTGATTAGCAGATTGCAGTAGGACAAAGCTGGATACTCTAGGTGAGTAGTCGAACCGAGAACACTGCAGGAGAAGTGTGTATTTAAAAAAGGGGTGAGTGAAGTTTTACTTTAAAGTGGTTGTAACTTAAAAATTCACTGCTAGCCCCTCTCTTTTATCCAGCCATCCTACGCAGTGTACATGTTGGTTGAAAACAACGTCTCTCAAATACCTTTTCTTTCAGATCTCTTCTGGCCGGTCACGTGACTCCTGGCCGCTTTCCTACTGTGATCTACTGACTACAGGGGGAGGGGCCAAGATCTCTGATGTCACCCAGGGAGGCCACGTGACCACTGGGCTGGCCACTCAGCTCTCCCGCTGTAGCCCTTAGATGGGGGAGGAGAGCGGCAGGGAATTACGTGACCGGCCAGAAGATATCTGAAAAAAAGGTATTTAGAGGCTTTGTTTTCAACAAGCACGTGCACAGTGTGTTATGGCTGGATAAAAGAGAGGGGCTGGCAGTGACATTTTTTAAGTTTACTTTCCTACTAATAGTGGCAGGAGGGTGGGTCAGAGACAAAGCACAGACACACACACGAGCTGACAGGCAGAGAGGGAGGGGGAGAGAGGAAAGCAGTGGGAAGACGGAGGCACGTATATTGACCACGGTAAACAGGGCTCAGCAGCCATGGTTACCGTGGTCAGCACACCAAGGGGGAAACAGGAACAGGCAGGATCAACCAGGTTTTTTACAGCATAGAAGAGGACAGATTAGACAGCACAAGAACTGTGTTGTTTAACCTGCTATAAGGGAACAGGATCTCTTTTTTTTTAGGGTTACAACCACTTTAAGTTCACCTGAACCTGAGAGGGTATTTTGATGTGAAAGGTACTGTGAACAACTCTTTTAGTAAATCATCCACAAAGAGCATGAATTGGATATACAAAGGAGACAGAGAGAGATGGAAAAAGATAGATGAGTTGGATTGAAAAGATGAGAGAGAGAGAGAGATGAGGACGAGGGTATGATAGCGTTTTTAATGTTCCATCAGAGGTTAATAGGGAGGAAACAGCCCGATTCTGTGTCATTTCCATAGCAGCATTTTATTGTGCATGTTCCATTCCAACTAGAAAATTGCAGAAGGTAATCCTGGGGGGCTTTGCTGAAATCCCACCGCACATGCAGGGTGCTCGATCCTCTTGAGTCCTATAGAGAACCCAGCTTAGTGAAAACAAATGAAAACAATAACTTGGCACAAGTATGTAGACAATGACTGTATTTTTCTGTTTGAAGCATACAGTGTAATATTATTTCTGCCAGCACTGCAGATGTGCGGCAAACATAACGAACATTACAAAATGAGTACAGCGGTAACATCTGAGAACAAGAGCCCTGCAATGTACAATTACCCTCGGATGCCACTGTGTGCCAATGCGGGGTGAAGGGCAATCTAAAAATTGGTATCAAAGTGCACCTGTCACAAACACGGTGCTAGCAGCAATTCAGGAGGGATAAACCCATAAACGGATGTAGCATATGAAAAGTTTGCAAAATGTTCAAAATGTGCCAGCACAGCTTCCTCCTTTACTACAAAGGGTGGCGGTTCACATGTGCTCATCTGAGCATGAAACTGCATGATCTTTAAAAGCACACTAGCTACATACCTTAAAATTGATCTTCTCTGCATCTGAGCACCACAAACCAAAAACACTATTTAATTCATTTTTAGTATTCAAAGAAAAAAAAAATATTCAAAGCAAACTTCCCCATCCATCTATGTCTCCATGCTTTATTCTGTTTAGAAATCATTTTGAAAAACACCCCCTGGCCCCTGGCATTTCTGACCATAGCCATCTTGGGTAGGGGCAAATGATTCATGTAGCATTTACTTCCTGGAATCTATCTGCCCTTAGCTCAAGCATGCATGTATGGTGCTTAGCTAAGAAAACACCTCCTCCTCTCCTGAAGACTCTTGGGATGTATGGCATTGTTTGCCTAGACAAGAAACCAGGAAGTAACTGAAGAAATGTAAAAAAAAAAGTTTAAAATAAGCAAATATGATATACCTTACTATCTATTTATTAATGCTAGCAGCATAAGGATTAAAAATAATCCTTGTTGATTGCGAGAGTGAAGTTCCACTTTAAAGTGATTTAAGTCCGTTTTGTTTTTTTTAACTGCATCCTGACCGCGTCGCGTACATTTACCGCTGCACTGTGGCAGCGCTGCGCGAATCGCTGTATATAGACATCAGTGTGGCCGAGGGTCGGGTGGTCTCGATGTCCGCAGGCGACCCGCGATCGCGTAATAGAGAGGCAGAACGGGGAACTGCCAATGTAAACACAGCGGTTTTCCGTTCTGTCAGGGGATATGACAGGGATCTACTGTTCCCTGTGATCGGAATCAGTTCGATCTGTCATGTCCCTGCCAGCCCAGCCCCCACACAGTTAGAACACAGTGAGGGAACACATTTAACCCCTTGTTTGCCCCCTACAGCTTAACCCCTTCCCTGCCAGTAACATTTATACATTAATCAGTGGCTATTTTTAGATCTGATCGCTGTATAAATGTCACTGGTCCCAAAAAAAGTGTCAAAAGTGTCCGATCTGTCCGCAGCAATATCGCAGTCCCGATAAAAGTCACAAATCACCCCGATTACCAGTAAAAAAATTAAATAAATAAAAAAGCCATAAATCAATTCTCATAGTTTGTAGGCACTATAACTTTTGCGCAAACCAATCAATAAACTCTTTTTGCGATTTAATTTACCAAAAATATGTAGAAGAATATATTTTGGCCTAAACTGATGAATAAATGAGTCTTTTTTTTTTGGATATGTATTATAGCAAAAAGTAAAAAATATTGTTTTTTTTTTCAAAATTGTCGCTTTTTGTTTATAGCGCAAAAAATAAAAACCGTAGAGGTGACCAAATATCACCAAAAGAAAGCTCTATTTGTGGAAAAAAAGGACGTCAATTTTGTTTGGGTACAACGTCGCACCACTGCACAATTGTCTGTTAAAGCGACGCAGTGCCGAATCGCAGAAAGGAAGGGGGTAAATCCTTCCAGGGCTGAAGTGGTTAAAAATAACTAACATGTTATACTTACCTGCTCTGTGTAATGGTTCTGCACAGAGCAGCCCCAATCCTCCTCTTCTCGGATCCCTCGCCGGCACTTCTGGCCCCTCCCCCCAGCGGAGTGCCCCCACAGCAAGCAGCTTGCTATGGGGGCACCCGAGCCAAGCCGCTGCTCTGTGTGTCCATTCAGACATGGAGCCGCGGTTTAGCCTTGCCCCCTCTCTCCTAATTGGCTCACTTACTTTGATTGACAGCAACGGGAGCCAATGGCGCTGCACTGCCATCTCAGCCAACAAGGAGGAAGAGTCTCGGGCAGCCGAGACACTCCTGCAACATCGCTGGATCGAGATGGGCTCAGGTAAGTATAAAGGGGGCTGCTGCACATAGAAGCTTTTTTATCTTAATGCATAAAATGCATTAAGATAAAAAAAAAAACCTTCTGACTTTACAACCACTTTAAGAATCCATATACATTGATATGGTGCGTTAATGTGCATTATGGCATGCATTGTCATGTGTTGTAAGAAGATAGTTTATTGGAATCAATATGGTTCTGACGCAGGAAAAAGCGTTAAAAATCAGACATGTCACAAACGCAGAGTGTTGCAATGTCTACGCATTATAAAATAATCAAAGCGGCGCTAAAATATACAATAAAAGGTCAACCAATTTATAAATCAATATACAGTTGTGCATACCCTGGCAGAATTTATGATTTCTTGGTCATTTTTCAGAGAATATGAATGATAACACAAAAACTTTTCTTTCACTCATGGTTAGTGTTTGGCTGAAGCCATTTATTATCAATCAACTGCGTTTACTCTTTTTAAATCATAATGACAACAGAAACTACCCAAATCACCCTGATCAATAGTTTACATACCCCAGTTCTTAATACCGTGTATTGCCCCCTTTAACATCAATGACAGCTTGAAGTCTTCTGTGGTATTTGTGGATGAAGCTCTTTATCTTCTCAGATGGTAAAGCTGTCCATTCCTCTTGGCAAAATGCTTCCAGTTCCTGGAAATTGCATGAGCTCCCCAGAGTGGCTCAATGATATTGAGGTCAGGAGACTGAGATGGCCACTCCAGAACCTTCACTTTATTCTGCTGTAGCCAATGACAGGTCGACTTGGCCTTGTGTTTTAGATCATTGTCATGTTGGAATGTCCAAGTACATCCCATGCGCAGCTTCCTGGCTGATGAGTGCAAATGTTGCTCCGGTATTTTTTGATAACATACTGCATTCATCTTGCCATCAATTTTGACCAAATTTCCTGTACCTTTGTAGCCCACACATCCCCAAAACATCAGCGATCCACCTCTGTGTTTCACAGTAGGAATGGTGAACCTTTCATCATAGGCCTTGTTGAATCCTTTCCAAATGTAGCGTTTATGGTTGCGGCCAAAAAGCTCAATTTTGGTCTCATCACTCCAAATGACTTTGTGCCAGAAGGTTTGAGGCTTGTCTCTGTGCTGTTTGGTGTATTGTAAGCGGGATACTTTGTGGCATTTGTGTAGTAATGGCTTTCTTCTGGTGACTCGACCATGCAGCCCATCTTTCTTCAAGTGCCCCCTTATTGTGAATCTTGAAACAGCCACACCACATGTTTTCAGAGAGTCCTGTATTTCACCTGAAGGTATTTGTTGGTTTTTCTTTGCATCCCAAACAATTTTCCTGGCAGTTGTGGCTGACATGTTAGTTTCTCTACCTGACCTTGGTTTGGTTTCAAAAGAACCCCTCTGTCACCTACCTGATAGGAGTCTGAGTTGATATATCTTATATTTTCGGCCCTGGCCCGCTGAAGGTGGAACAGAGGAAGCCGAGGGACAGGAGGGACAGAAGTGCCTGATGTTGTTTGCAGAACCTGTAGCAGATGATGCGACTCCAAGGGAACCCAGTTACCAGTGTAGCAGGAACAGTGGCAATGTTCAGAGAATTGGTCCAGATTAAAGGGGCACTGCACTTATGTTGAAGGTTCTGGGCTGGCAGTATAACAGGACTTGGAGGGCTGGAACATGTAGTGATGTGCAGTGCTGGTGCAGCAGACAGCTGGGCAAGCACTTGAGGGTTAACAGGAACCAGGATCAAAGACAGAAGCGAAATCATGGGAATAACCGAGGTCAACATGCGGGCAGCGAGGTACCAAGTCATCAGCAAAGCCAGAGTCAGCAATGGAGCTGGGTCAAAGGTAAGCGGCAGAACAGAAGCAGGATCCAAAGCCATGGTCAAGGGACACGCCAGGTTATCAACAGGAAGAGCATACGGGATTGATCAGAATACAGGACACAGCTGAAGATCAGTCAGAAAAGATCATGGGAATGAGCTGCTAGGTGTCACTGATACCTGTCTGCACCCTTTTTGCATTTTAATCGTTACTTGTTTTTTTCAATGATTTCATGGATGTTTTTTAACATTGTATAATACATTTTGATACTTGTTACATATATCTGTTTATGATTGTATTTGTGCCCAAAATGTCCCCCCTGATGGGGGAGTTCTCTTTTTTCTATATATACTTGGGATGTGGCACTTGTAGTCCCTCTGGCTGGTGCATTTCTCTTTAACATTGACATTTATACAGTGATCAGAGCTATGAAAATGCACTGATTACTGTGTAAATGTCACTGGCAGGGAAGGGGTTAATATTAGGGTGAACTGTGTTCCCTGGGATGTGTTACTAACTGGCTGGACTGACTGGGGGAGGAGAGTGATCGCGGCTCCCATATAAAGGAAGCCTACGATCACACTCCTTCTCCTCTGTCAGAACAGAGATCTGTGTGTTTACACACATGCATCCCTTTCTGTCACTGCGGGGGAACGATTGCGGGTAGCCAGCAGACATCGAGTCTGCCCTACCCGTTCCCTGGCTCCCCCGATACACAGTGAGCGCGTGAGCGTGCCTCCGACGGGGCGCGCACTCACGATCCATGATCTCGCAGCTATCGAGCCAAGCTGCCGCCGTCAATCCACGGCAGGCGGTCGGCAACTGGTTAAAAAGTAACTCCACTTTTGTTGAGAAAAAAAAAATGCCCTCTGGGTGATCTATGTGCATTGCACAGAGTTTAACAAACTTAGTTGCAGATTCCACAGTTCATGAAGCAAAAAAACAAGGTCGAGTGTTGACCCTTAACTGCGCAAAATGGATAAAATGCAAATATAGTTGACTTAATTATATAGGGGCTGCACATGTATAGTTACTGTGTAACCAATCTATGAAAAAGCAAAAAATTAAACCGCGCTCCCTCTTTGAATACTAATGCAAAAATATCAAAGTGTCTCACATGTGAACAAATACATATAAATCAATAAAATTCCATAAATCTCAATACATAAACCATATGTAAACAGTGCTAAATAAAGTGCATATATAGTCCAGAAAAATAGTTCATAAAATTGAGCCTTAATAGCTTCAATCAATTCAAAAGTGACTCAGTGCAGTAAAGTTCATGTTGGTGACAACGTTTCCACAAATGACAGATCCCAGAAAGAACACAGGGAGCCTCCACACAAATGCTGTCTAGTGATCCTTTCCACCAAACATATAGGTGCACAGGGCACTCACCAGGAAGTTTTGACCCCCATTACAGTTAGTCAAAACCAGCATGTGTTATGATCGCTCCACTCTGGATGTCAGATAACCTCCAACGATCTCCGGATCCCACATACTCATCAGGGGTTAACCCAGGTAGGGGCAAGAAGAAGAAGGCTCTCCATAGTGAAGTATGCCAGGTTTATTATTAAAAGCAATTAAAATCACACTTACAAAGTCCTTGTGCACATTTGCACGTAGAAAAGTTATCTGGACGCCATTTGCACTCCAACTGCGTCCCATACAGCGGAAGTGGTGTGCCTAGTTAGTCCTGCCCTACGTCCGTTTCGCCAGGTGCATCTGGCGTCATCAGGGGTCACCTCTCATTTATTCTGCAACAAAACTCAATGCGTTTCGGGGACTCAACACTCACCCTTCATCAGGGCTTGTAGAGCAAAACCCATAGGGTGAGGGGTACCATTCAGGTCTGCTTGTTGGGATCCAAGTAGCATGTACAGATCATGCAGGCATCTGGACAAAGATAATGCTGAACCTCTGAAATGCATTGAATTTTGCTGCAGAATAAATGGACTATATGTAAAAGAAAAGCAGAGGGTGCCAACTAAGTGCAGTTTTTAGGAAAATAATATTTTATTAAAAATCACAAGTGGCAACTTACAAGATGCATAGGAATAAGAGAATGTAATCCACCCAGTATGGTTTGCTGTCCCTCCTCCCCCTCCCTCTTCATCTCGTAGCTTCTCCTCTCTGCTCTCATAATTAACTCTAAAAGCTCCTATTCCTCTGTATTAGAAGAAGTTCACCCGAGTCAGTGTTATATCAGAAATATTCTTATCTATATAGATAACACAGCACAGCTCTCTCTCTCTGCAGCTGATGTCAGCAGCAGTGCTCAGCCCCTCCCTCAGGACTTCTGAGCTGAGATAGAAAAGCTGAAAAACAACAACGGATCCTAGTAAGAAGGTGTGTTATCTATACAGAGAAGTATATATATGTTATAACACAGACACAGGGCAACTTCTTGTTATAATACAGAGCGGATGGGAACTTTTTATACAAGTGGCTTAGCAAACACTTTAAGGTTTCTTCGCTGCCGCTTAACAACTAGAAGTTTCAGCTCCCTCCATACATTTTCTACAGGATTAAGGTCTGGAGACTGGCTATGTCACTCCATGACCTTAATGTGCTTCTTCTTGAGCCACTGGCCACTTGGCGGTGTTTTGGGTCATTGTCATGCTGGAAGACCCATCCATGACCCATCTTCAGTGTTCTGGCTGAGGGAAGAAGGTTCTCATCCAAGATTTTACAATACATGGCCCCATACATTGGTCTCTCAATGCGGCAAAGTCGGCCTGTACCTTTAGCATAGAAACAGCCACAAAGCATAATGTTTCCACCTCTGTACTTGAATGTAGGGATGGTGTTCTTGGGGTCATAGTCAGCATTTGTCTTCCTCCAAACACAGTGACTTATGTTAATGCCAAAGAGCTCAATTCTGGTCTCATCTGACCACAGCACTTTCTCCCAATCCTTCTCTGAATTATTTATATATTTATTGGCAACCTTCAGATGGGCCTGTACATGTGCCTTCTTGAAGAGGGGGAACTTGTGGGCGCTGCAGGATTTCAATCCATGGCGGCGTATTGTGTTACCAATGCTTTGTTTGGTGGTGTTTGGTGGCTGTGGTCCCAACTGCCTTGAGATCATTCACAAGCTCCTCCCGTATAATTCTGGGCTGATCCCTCACTTTTCTCATGATCATCCTTACCCCATGAGACAAAATCTTGCATGGAGCTCCAGACTGAGGGCAATTGATGGTTATTTTATATTTCTTCCATTTGCAAATAATCCCTCCAACAGTTATCGCCTTCTCACCAAGCTTCTTGATGATGGTCTTGTAGCCCATTCCAGCCTTGTGCAGGTCTACAACCTTGTCCCTGATGCCCTTTGACAGCTCTTTGGTCTTGCCCATTGTGAGGTTTGAATGGAATAAGGCCCCTTTCACACATACGGACCGTTTGTCCGTTTTTCATCCATCCGTTGACGGATGAAAAACGGACATTAATGCAACTCTATGGAAAAACGGATGACAACTGATGATCATGTATTTTCATCAGTTTTCATCCGCTTCCGTCAGCATCCGTTTTTTTGAACGGATGAAAGTCCTATTTTTCATCCGTCAAAAAAACGGATCGGACGAAAAACGGATGTAAACTGACGAACGGTCAGTTTTTCATCCGTTTTTGCATTGGTAGTGAATGTAAAAAAAAACTGATGAAAAACTGATGACCACTGATGAAAAACGGATGAAAAAACGGATGAAAAACTGATGAACTGATAAACTGATGAACTGATGAACGGTCCGTGTGTGTGAAAGGACCCTAAAGAGATTCTGTAGACAGGTGTCTTTTATACACATAACAATTGTGGTTAGGAGCATCTTCTTAAATAGACAGGACTAATTTGTGTACCACATGAGCACCTACTGTAGCCAGTCTGTGGGGGCCAGAATTATTGTTGGTTGGTAGGGGATAAAATACTTATTTTACTCACTGAACTGCAACTCAATTTATAACATTTGTATCATGTGTTTTTTCTAGATTTTTGGTTGATATTCTGTCTCTATCATTTAAAATACACCTACGATAAAAATTCTAGAGCCTTTATTTCTTTGTAAGTGGGCAAACTTACAAAATCGGCAGGGGATCAAATAATTTGTTTCCGTACTGTATATACATGATCCTGCGCATAGCGGCTGCCCTGTAGCAGTAAAACTGCTATCGTTCGGCAAGTGGTTAACAGGAGTTTATGGACTGTATAAACTGTGGCAATCCCATCTTTTCAATTTTTTGTTAGCTGGGGTGCAGCAGGACACCACGGTTGTTGGAGAGCCTCCAGGACTGCACACTTAGGGTTGCCACATCATCCCTTTAATCTAGGACACATATGAATTACACAGGTTCTGAGGCTAATTTAATGCAGATAAGGAACCAAGTGAGTTTAATTACCACATTAATCAGCCAGAGAACCTGTGGAATTAATATGTGTCCTGGATTAAAGGGATGATGTGGTAACCCTATGCACACTACATATAACGTTACAACAAATCACCGAAAGGTTCAACGCCCCTTTACCACAAAAAATCTACTGTGTCCACGGGACAGGAAATAAAGACAATTCTCTCCAATGAGACGCAGATGGCCAAAAATCCCCCAACTAAAGGGTGATTGATTGTTATTTTATATTTCTTCCATTTGCAAATAATCGCTCCAACAGTTGTCTCTTTCTCGTCTTGTAGCCCATTCCAGCCTTGTGCAGGTCTACAACCTTGTCCCTGACGTTCTTTGACAGCTCTTTGGTCTTGCCCATTGTATGGCTTCAAATATTCTTTTCATCCTTTAGCAGAATTTGCACGTAGGAAGCATTAATAATGCTGAACTTTGAAACTTCCAACTGCCTCTGTAATAACAAATGAAAATAAACACACCTTTTAATGTGCAAAGCTAAAATTAACGAGCTTGCAGAAAAAATAATTATCCCCCAGGTATCGAATGAATAGGCCGTTGATATAATCATATAGTATTTGTTTCTCGGCTAATTAAAAAGAAATGCCACAGCCAGCACAATTTTTACTTTTACTGACACGGCTGTCAAAATCCTCAAAGAGCAGAATATAGGCGATCGCTCATCGCGCTGCGGATGTCAGCGCGAGGATATCTGTCATTATAACCTGTTCTGGAAAGACAAGCCGAACCCCCGCTTATGACAAAGATAAATTTTATGGGCTCTAGAGATGAGTTTGTAAAACATTTCGAAAAGCATTTTCTATAAAGATGGGGAGATGTGTTTTTTTAGTGTTTTCTCTTTGCTTGGCTGCTCCACGAGATGTTTCCTTCTTTGCTTCCAAATTGGTTCTGGCCCATGCAATATGCATCAATCAGATTGAGGAGAGCCAGGGACTGCTGCGCTATCCAGTGTCTCTACAGTCAGGACAATAACATTTAATATGAGCCGGGGAAGTATACACACTTTTTATACCTTATTTTAAAGCATAACTCCACATTTTGCGGGAAAAAATATAGCAAATAAAAATAATAAAATAGGATATACAATTGCTACACAAGCCATTTAATGTTAGTAAAAATGACTTTTCCTTTTCAATCTGCAGCCGATGTAATTTTCTGTAAAATTCAATGTCATTTAGCAACCTTGAGGAGTGGAGGTATTCTGTACACATTGGGTGTACAGAATGCCCCCCAGAAACATCAAGAAATAGGTGAGATTTTAGACACCTCCTGCAATAAGAATTTAAGTTTTTGGTAAGATACTACCCAAGAGTGATTGTAAAGTTTACATATTTTTTTTTATAATAAATATGTTATACTTACCTGCTCTGTGCAATGGTTTTGCACAAAGCAGTGCCGAACCTTCTCTTCTGGGGTCCCCCCCATCGGCGCTCCTGGCTCCTCCTCCTTTCCAAGTGCCCCCAAGCTGCTTGCTATGAGGGCACTTGTCCAGGCTTAATCCTGAGATGAGCATCAATTTGCACACTCAGTGCAGCTCAGCCCCGCCCCTCGCTTGCTCCTCACAAGATTTGATTGAAAGCAGTAGGAGCCAATGGCACCCGCTGCTGCCTCTGAGTGCAGCGAGAAGAGAGAGAGCAGCACTTCTGCTCTCGGGTGCTGGAGTGAGATTGGGCTCAGGTAAGTATTTTGGGGGGCTGGGGGGTGAGCGGAAGGGTTTTTACCTTAATGCAGAGAATGCATTAAGGTACAAAAAGAAACTTTAGCCTTTACAACCACTTTAAATATGTCTAAGGGGATGCAGACCCTGGAAGCTTTTCTCATTAGAACACTGAGAGAGAATCTACGTGGAAGCATTTCAGAGTTGTACACTCTGTTTGCGGACCAAGGCTCTAAACTTTCTTAACAATTAGCCTGGTAGTCAAACCTGGGTGAGGTTATTGTTGCACATATGCTGAAAGTATGGTCAATAATTCCAATGTGCGAAGGTTTTTATTGAACCAGAACTGTTTTTATTGAAAAGTTTCTGCAATGACAAAGCATGACCTTCAGCCTGAGATACAGAACAGCAACTGCTATTCTTTTCTTACATAACAATACACATCTATATCTATAATAATGACAATCTCATGTGCAGGAATAACATCCTCATAGAAAATAATAAACGATTATTGTTATTTAATCACGCAGCGACAGCAGACTTTAATGATTACAGGGATTTAATTAAATCAATTTCGCCCTGTTTATAACCCTAAATATGTTCCCTCTTACCTGCAATGACAAATCATGACCTTCAGTTTGAGATACAAGACAGAAACTGCTATTCTGTTCCCCCCAGAAACAAAGGTCTGTCTTTTGGTTCCCCCTGCTATTTTATCAGTTTTAACATAATATGTGCTCTTTGTCATTCAGGCTTTTAACTCTATGCTGCCATCTAGTGGTGACTTAATAGAAATACCATTACTTTTACTTTATAAACAGAACTATAGGAAATGTGATACTTATTAGTTTGTTTTTTTATGAGTTACCTGATTTTGACATACCTTACATTATAGAGGAGGATGTGTGGTCCCAATGGTCAACCATGGTGCATAGAGGAATCCTCAATACTTCCCTGGTGGAAGCGAACTATAAAGTGTTGTCCCATTGGTATCTTGTCCAAACACGGTTGGCTAAGCTCTACCCCAACGCCTCGCCACCTATGTTCAGGGGGTGTGGGTAGGAGGGTAATATGCTCAACGTTTGATGGTCCCGTCCTGTGGTCCAGGTTCTGGACTAGGATATTTAATCTTCTTTACTCTGTGACTGAGTTGAATGTCCCTAAAAATGTCAAGACAGCATTACTTTCTGACTTGTTGAGTGGGCTACCCAGACATCTCAGAACCCTTGCCTTTTTAATATTTTTAGCAGCTAAAATCACCATAGCATGAGCATGGAAATCCCCTGGAATCAATCTTGTGCTAGTCAATCTCTTGGATTATGATTTTTGAAAAATTGGCTAGCATCCTTTGGGACGGTTTGAAAAAGTCTGGAACCCCTGGATTATATACCTCCAAATTCCTTAGTGGGTGGGGTTGGGACGTTTGGGACATGGTGATCAGCTTCATGTGTCCTTTTTCATCCTTTTCTTTTCTTCCTTCTTTCTCTTCTTCCTTTCAGTTTCCCTACTAATTCCCTATGAATGCTTTGATGCAGGCTTTAGAGTCCCCTCTAGCCTGGATTAAGTATGGAAGCATGGTGTTCTCGTATTCGGTATTTGGAAATATGCTTGCTTGGTTATATAGAATTCGTTTTTATAGCCTTTCAGGAATAATACATGTATTGCAGATCTGCTATATGCCTCATGAGAAAGTGACCTCTAAACTGTTCACAGTATATGGATGGCCCTAACCACTGCTCCCTATGTTTTCTGCACGCTATCATTCTACCCCTTAGGGTGCAGTTGGTTGAGAAGTACCATTTGTATACTGTTTAGATGTTGTAGGATGAATCGGTTCTGTTATTGCTTGATATGAAAGAGTAACGACCACTATGTCCTGTGCAAACTCAGGACAAAACCCTAATATACAAGGGAAAAGGGGTTCCGAACCAAAAAGTGAAAACAGAAAGAAAAAGTTTGATAAAATGTAACTCAATATTATATATTTAATTTTTAGTTTCTGTTTTCACTTTTTGGTCGGGACCCCTTTTCCCTTGTATACTAGGGGTTTGTCCTAAGTTTGCACAGTACATAGTGATCATTACTCCAATTGCCTTTGATGCCATAATGTCACCCATCTGGGAGAGGCGTTCGTTTTACTATAAAAAAATGTCAGACATCCCGCAATAGGTCCATTAACCTGATAAAGTGGGTTACCATGAAACGCGTCGGTCAGAGCCTATTTAGTGAGGTAATTACACATGCAGCTGGTCGGTGGGTGTCACTATTCAAGTGTTATTTACTTCTATGCTTGTGAGTATTATATTTTACAATAAACATCTATTACTTGGAAACATTGAGCCATAGTATACGTTTCTTTCATTTGAGTGTCACTGGCAAGCTGCTTGAAGTCCTGGCCTTGGAAAGTGGTGTCGGTGGCTAGGTCCAATGATGTCCCTCCCAATGCTGAGATAAAGCCTGGGAAAACTTGACGCCCCTCCTGATGCTGAGATAGGGCCTGGGAAAGCTTGGTGATTCATGGGTAAGCTCTTACAATTTGGAGGTTGGTTGCTTGGTAAGCAGCTTCCCTCCTCTCTATGGTGGTGGTCTTACAATCCTGAGAGCTAGTAATTCAATCAGCAATGGTGGTGGAGCATCAGATGAACTTGAATATATGAATTTTTATAAATTGCATGGACAGTCATTGAGCATTACGAATCTATGCAATTTATTGAATGGCTTTTTGGTGGATTTTTTCATAATACACTTTCCACTTTATATGAGGAACCGCATTACTTATATGTATATTTTCATAATTTTTATTGTACATTTAAAAAACATTTTGTTTGTCGATTAATATTATATTTTATAGCATATAGCACTATTTAGAGATTATCTATTTTTTGTATTCCTTATTCTGTATTTCTTGAGTGGACAGCGCACCATTTTTATATAATTGTCTTAGCGATATCTTGTATTTAGATATAGTGGCTGCAGCAATCTGACTTTTTACACACCAAGCGCAGTTCATTTTATTTTTTTTACTATATTAGTACTTTATTACCTTGTCTAAACTTTAAAAAATTATTGGAAAAGAACACTAAGAGTGCACCAGATGATTATAATTAACCAAAACCTACCATTCAGAATCAGTCTGCACAGGATATGGCGAAACAAATGCAGAGCAACCTTCAGGTAAGGCTCTGCTACAAAGATTGTTAAAATCCCTGAAATGTACATTGATCACATTTAGGGCTTTTTTTCCCCTCAATAAATATGGAGTTTAACCTTTTCGCTGCCAGAGCTGTTTTTGCAAAAAACATGTTTTCCTTCGCAAAAATCTATTTTAGTCCTGATGATTAGTTAAAACCTTAAACATCATATATTTTCTGAAACCAGACACAATGGAGAATAAAACAGCATTAGATCCAATTTTTTTATATAACACAATATTTGCACAACAGTTTATTAAGAGCAGTTTTATACCCTTCATGTAAGCTCCCAAAAGTGAAACATGTTAGAGCATACGAGGTAGAAGCAGTCTGTATGTTGGAAAGATTAATAAACCAGTCTCGGTTTATTGCCTAGGGGGCAAATCCAGTCAAGTGGCCCATTGAACCACCAAATCAGCTCACCATCCATGCCCACCTGGTTTTATAACGGATATTAATGTTATGAAGCAAGACAAATATGATACAATGTGGTAACATAATTTAATGTTAACAGCAACCAAGGGGGGATCCGTTATTTGGCTCTGACCAAATAATTAGAAAGGTTGTATGTCTGACGAAGATGGAGCATACGAGATTGTACAAAGTGAAAACCCTCGAATGTACTTCCCATATTTTGACGAGAATTATTTGACAACACGTTTATAACACAATATATTTTTTTAACCTAGATTACGACAAAATAAGAGGTAACACAGACCAAAGTCTTTTATATACTACAAATTCCAAAATTGATTAGTAGTCCTGATTTTATCTAAAAACGCTTCCTTTTGTACAAA
>BLSH010282580.1:3485876-3502006 GCA_018402905.1 Glandirana rugosa | reverse complement strand
CCGGGGCTGTTATGGGCATAAGAGATCTAACTGATCCCAGTGACAGGGATCAGTAGATCTCTTATGTCCCCATTGACAAAGCGGGGAACCACCATATTTACATAGGTGGTTCCCCGTTCTTTCACTCTGGCAGCTCATCCCGGCTCGCCGGTGGACATCGGGTTCATCCGAGCCGCGGCCACACTCCTCAGGAGTGTGTCGGCATGAGCGCCCCCTAGCTGCACCTGCGCAAATTGCCGCCTATTTACGGCGATTCACAGGACGCATCCACACTGCCGCAGTAAATATACTGCGCGCGGCGTGGAACCAGATATAGAGACGGTGTATAGGAAGTTGTCTCTGAAGTTATGCTAAAGTCAAGTGGGCATCTCATAACCTCCCATCCCTATCCAAGTTATTACCCTCAATAAATAACGCAAAGTCCCTATTCTCTGACTCTGAAGTGCCTGTGAAAATTCGGTGGTGTGACTGGCTGTGTAGGGTCAGGGATCCCAGTTCATCTGTGGCCCTTAAGGGGGTGAGACTGCTAGAGATCACTGTGATTACAGCCCCTTACAGCCCAAAGCTTTAATTATTAACTGCTGGGATTTCAGGGATGCAGGTTGAGCAATAAAATAAAGAAATATACAAAACCACTATACATACATGTCCTATAAAATAACTCACACAGCTTAGTGCATTGATCTCAGGGTGTGTGAGAGAAGGCTTGGTCAAGGATAATGAAGAACTGTGTTCCAATTTTGCAGCACTTTCTTTGTCTTACACATTAGAATTAGGAATGTGGTATAACGGACAGCTGTGAACTATGCTGTCAATACCAGAAAGGTCTAAGTCTGCATTTTCTGCTTCTCTCTGAACAGATGCTTTTGACAGCATACTAAACCATGTTTTAGCCTGAGACACTTTGTGATGAATGGCAATCCTGCAAAACAAGCGACTGCAAATCAATTTCCCATTTTTGAAAACATGAATAGACTGTACACCACGTACCTGGTTAGGCTGACTCATCCATAACAGCCAGTGAGTGTGGGCACGCTAAGAAGATAATTGCTTTTTTTCCTTGATGCTCATTACAGAACTCAGCTGGGCATTCTCTGTATCTAAATTGATCACACGACAATATCATTTTAGAATGCCTACAACCAGACTCTAGATATGGCCATTCATCTATAAAGGGATTTGTATATTTGCTGCTATTTTTGGTCACAGCTAGGCAGGGCTGTATCAGGAATAAAATGTTTAGTGCTTGGTGACTCCATCTTTGGTATTTTGTCATCCCAATACTTATTTAGCTTGATTTTATCATAAAGGTAATATTTTTGGCTCCCATAAATCTCTTTGTTGTATTCCCTCTTATTCAGGGGTGTCAAACTCAATTTCAATGCGGGCCGCATCAGCAGTATGGTTGCAGTTGTATATGAGGCGCGATACGTACAGAGTGCAGGGGTTCAGCAGTGCGTTACATATAAAGTGCAGGGGTTCAGCAGTGTGCTACGTACAGAGTGCAGGGTTCAGGAGTGCGCTAAGTACAGAGTGCAACGTTCAGGATTACGCTAAGTACAGAGTGTAAAGTTCAGGATTACACTATGTACAGAGCGCAGAGTTCAGGATTATGCTAAGTACAGAGTGCAAAGCTCAGGATTACGCTATGTACAGAGTGCAGAGTTTAGGATTACACTACGTACAGAGTGCAGAGTTCCGGATTATGACACATACAGAGTGCACAGTTTAGGATTGTGCTAAGTACAGAGTGCAGAGTTCTGGCAGGGGCCAGCACAGAGGCGAGTGGAGACATAGAGGTGCAAGTACCAGAGCAGAGTATATCATAAAAGTGTAGCGCACAAAAATTACATGTGGAAAAAAAGTCATATATGACATAGTGCAAAACCTTTTGAATGTGCAACAAAATACATTGAAAATTCAATTGAAACTCATTAATCAATTGAAAACAAAAGTGTCCTTGTGCAAAAATGCAAGATATTTTAAATTCATAAAGTGCAAAGTTTGTTGATCTGTTATTGAAGTGCTCTGGTGCAAACAATTCATGCATGCTGGTATCTTGCACTAACAGATCAATTCTGACGGCGCAGTGATCAAAGCATCCACAGCTGTGACACCTTCACCACATATAAGATGGGGGCTTACCAGATAGCCAGCGATCTTCCTTACTCAGGAAGATCATTAAGCTCTTGTGATCCTCAGATGGAAGTCTAGATGTGTTCCCCCGCCAGCTTCAATATATTCCTTGTGGTGAAAGATGATCCAGCACACCATCCCAAATAGGGTGAATATGTGGGTCCTCAAAGTTAGAATGGATACAAAACCAGGAGACTCCTCATGGTGTAGTATGGCCTCAACCAAATGTTTATTTAAAAGTTAGTGCACTTACATAAAAACGAAGATCTCTTGGCTGTGAGCCCCTCCACTATAGCCAATGCTAACCTTCAAACAATTAGCAGATCAGACAAAAAGCATGTGCGGCAGGGTGTGTTTTTTTGCCCCTATGATCATTTCATCATATGTGACGATAACGTCACATATGAAGAAGTGATCATCGGGACGACGAACACACCCTGCCGCACATGCTTTTTGTCTGATCTGCTAATTGCTTGAAGGTTAACACTGGCTATAGTGGAGGGGCTCACAGCCAGGAGATCTTTGTTTTTATTAGGGATGGGCTGAACACCCCCCGGCTCGGTTCGCACCACAACTTGCGAACAGGCAAAAAATGTGCGCGAACACACGAATGCCGTTAAAATCAATGGGACTCGGACATGAAAAATCAAAAGTGCTCATTTTAAAGGCTTATATGCAAGTTATTGCCCAAAAAGTGTATAGAGACCCGGGTCCCTCCCTAGAGGACATGTATCAATGCAAAAAGAAGTTTTTAAATGGATCGTTTTTTCAGGAGCAGTGATTTTAATAATGCTTAAAGTGAAACAATAAAAATGGAATATTCCTTTAAATATCGTGCCTGGGGGACCCCTTGGTCTGCCTGTAAAAGGGTGCAGCTTTGTGATGTTTAGAACATAGCCAGAGCAAAATTACACTTCCAAAGGGAAAATCGCGGCTGTAATGTGTTGCCCATTCCTGGCAAAAAGCATTGCGTTGCCCCCCTCTCCCATTCCCCAGTCCATACCAGGCCCTTTAGGTCTGGTATGGATTTCAAGGGGGACCCCGCTCCGAAATTTAGAAAAAAAATTGCGTAGGGTTCCCCCTCAAAGTCCATAACAGACCCTTCAGGTCTGGTATGCATTTTAAGGGAAACCCCTCCCAAAATAAAAAAATTGCGTAGGGGTCCCCCCCAAAGTCCGTACCAGGCCCTTCAGGTCTGGTATGGATTTTAAAGGGAACCCCCCACCAAAATTTAAAAAAAATTGACATGGAGGACCCCCCCAAAATCTAAACCAGGCCTTTCAAGTCTGGTATGGATTTTAAGGGGAACCCCACGCCCATTCCTTTTTTTAAAAAATGACGTGGGGTCCCCCCCAAAGTCCATACCAGACCATTCAGGTCTGGTATGGATTTTAAGAGGAACCCCACACCAAATTTAAAAAAAATGGCTTAGGGCCCCCCCCCCCCAAAATCGAAACCTGACCCTTATCCAAGCAAGCAGCCCTGGCATGGCAGGAGGGGGTGGGAACAAGCAGTCAGGGACCAGCATTTCTGGAGCAGAGTGATGCCCCTAGCTGCCCAGGAATAACTCCTCCAGTGAGGGTGGGGGAAAAGCCAAGGGGAAGGAAAGACAGATTTTGGTGGTAGGGGAATCAATTATTAGAAGGACAGAGAGGGCAATCTGTCACAAAGACCTGAAGCGCTGAACTGTATGTTGTCTACTGGGAACTTGGGTACGACACATCGAGGGGCTGGGGAAGACCCGGTTGTCATGATGCACGTTGGCACCAATGACAAAGTCAGAGGAAGATGGAAGATTTTAGGGACTTAGGAGCTAAATTGAGGATTAGGACCTCCAAGGTAGTATTCTTTGAAATACTACCAGTACCTCCAGCCACACCAGAGAGGCAGCGGGAGAAGTTAACAAGTGGCTGAGGAGCTGGTGTAGTAAGGAGGGTTTCGGGTTCCTGGAGAACTGGGCCGACTTCTCAGTCGGTTACCGACTCTTTTGCAGGAACGGACTGCACCTAAATGGGGAAGGTGCAGATCGGCTGGGAGTGAAGATGGCCGACAAGTTAGAGGGGCTTTTAAACTAGGCGAACGGGTAGAGGGACCAGATGTAGAGATAGCCAGCGTGGAACACATTTCAGAGGGTAATATTGGGGCATTAGTTGAATAAAGCACCTAAACCTGAGCTAAGTATAGTAACAAGTCCTTTTTGTAACCTCAAAACACCCAAGAAGGAGATGGCATGCGTCCGGACAAAACTACGTGGCTTGTACAATAATGCCAGGAGTCTGGCGGACAAGATGGGAGAACTAGAGATGCTATTGTATGAGGAGGATTTTCGATTTTGTGGGAATTTCAGAGACTTTGTAAACAGTTCTCATGATTCGCTGGCAACCATTCAAGGGTATTCCCTATATCGCAGAGATAGGGAGGGTATCAAAAATGATCTACAAGTGAATGTGAGGGACGACATCACTAATGGAGCAAGGGAGGATGTGGAATCCTTATGGGTAGAGCTGAAAAAGAAGAAAACCAAGGGGAAAATAATACTGGGAGTATGCTATAGGCCCCCTAAAAGGAGGGGGAGGCGGACCCCCTATTTCAGTTTGGAACGGCGGCAAGGAAGGGAAGTGGGAATGGGGGATTTTAATTATCCAGACATAGACTGGGCGGAAGGAACCGCACATTCATCTAAGGCTCGCCATTTCCTAAATGTCTTGCAGGACAATTACATGGGTCAGATGGTAAATGCACCAACAAGAAACAAAGCATTACTAGACCTACTGATTACTAACAATACAGACCTGATCACAGATGTGGAAATAAGGGGCAATTTAGGAAACAGTGATCACAGGTCAATTAGTTTCACAGACAGGAAACATAAGGGGAATACTGAGACACTCAATTTCAAAAGAGCCAATTTACATAAACTACGCTCCTTGCTAGAAGATATTAAATGGGATAAAATACTAGGAACAGTGAACATGGAGGAAAAATGGTTGTGCTTTGAGAGCATATTAAACAAGGGTATTAGCCAGTGTATCCCAAAGGGAAATACATTTAAAAGAGCTAATAAAAGTCCTGGGTGGCTTAACTCCAACATAAAAATGCTTATAAAAGCAAAGGAGAAGGCCTTCAAAAAATACAAGGTTGAGTGGTCACCATCAGCATTAGGGCAACCACCCCTATTCATGCAGCCGGCCCCTTTCAGGACGCCAGGCGCATGAATTACAGCAGAGGGGGTGTTTTTTTGAAGCACCTGATTAGAGCCATAGGCTCTAATAGGCTTCAAAATAGAGTGGACTGCGAGCGCAGAGCTTTGCACTCGCAACCCACTCACGTGTGTTAGAAAAGCAAATTTGTTATTGTAACAGAATATGCTCTCCTGCAGAGGTAGCAGTTAGAGGGATATGACAAATCAACTCCCACTGACAGGGGTGATTACAGTGATCAGATTTTATTTATTGAAGTAAAACCTTTATCTCAAAAGGAAGAAAACTGTTACTGTAACTGATTATAAAGTGTGAGCTGGAGTTTGGCTTTAGTTTGTCAGAGCCCGTTCACACAGGGGCGCCTTGCGCTCTGACTTGAGTTGCCTCAGGTTGCCCCAAGTTGCTTGACATCAGAAATGCCATTGAAGTGAATGGGAGCCGTCTTAATGTACACTATTGAAGTCGCTCCGACTTCAGAAAAGGTTCCTGTACTACAACCTGTAGCATTAGACAGTGGAGGAAAGTGCCAGCTGCCCGGGGAACAAGGAATAAGGCAAATATATCACTGTATTCTTTATCTCCTGGGCATAACGAGAAGTTAACCTTTGCAAGTCTAACCACTTAAAGACCGCCCACCATATATACTGCGGCAGGGCGACTCTATTGCGCGAAACAATGTACCTGTACGTCATTTCATGCAATAGATACTGTGGGCGTGCGCCCGCTACATGAAGGGCGAGCCAATCCGCGGGTCCGGTGGACATCACCCGCTATCGCATCACAGACAGGCAGAATGGTGATCTGCCTATGTAAACAAGGCATATCCCCGTTCTGACAGGGAAGTACACAGAAATCTTCTGTTCCTGGTAAGCAGGAACACAAATCTCTATGTTCTTCCTATCAGTTCATCCCCCACACAGTTAGAAAGCACTCCCAGGGAACACACTTAACCCTTTGATCCCCCCTACACTGCCAGTGTCATTTATACAGTAACAGTGCATTTTTTAGCACTGATCACTATATTGGAGTCACTGGTCCCCAAAAAGTGTCATTTAGGGCCGGTTCACACCTAGGCGACTTGTCCAGGGGGCTTGTGTCACCCCAAGTTGCCTCAAGTCGCTTGACATGAGAGATCCCATTGAAATGAATGGGAGCTGTCTTAATATGCGCTACTCAAGTCGCTCCGACTTCAAGGCGACTTCATAAAAGGTTCCTGTACTACTTCAAGGCGACTTCTATCCGACTTGTGCCCATAGAATTCAATGGAAGTCGTCTCCAAGTCGGATCCCCCATCTACATGGAAGCGACTTTACAGTGAAAAGAAATTATTTATCCAGGCAACCCCCCGTCTCTGATTGGCCACAGGCAAAGTCGTCTGGCATGAAGTCGTGTTGTAAGTTGCCTGAACTCGCGCTGAAAGTCGCCTAGCAAAGTCCGCCAAAGTCGGATTGCCCCTGCGTGAATGCAGGCTCAGTGTATTTAAATCCGCTAGTCCATCCAACACCCCCCCCCCCCCCCCCCACTGAATGTGCCCCTGTCCTCCTTCATCCAAAGTGAGGCACTATAATACAGGAGGTGTGTTGCTGTGTGTGTAAAAATGCACCTTCGCCTTTGTAGACGAAAATCCTTGTACTGGCCCTGTATCCTGGTCACTTATTTCCTGCTGCTCCTGTGTGTCCCCTGCACCCCCCCCCCCCCCAATCCGCAGCGCTACCAGCATCATCCCCCTTTCCCTCTCCCGCCAGCTGCTGCAGTGGATGCTTTCAGGATGGAGAGCAGAGGAAGGGGCCGGGAAATATGTAATTTACTGGCACCTTTCTTTTCTGAATGGGCACAGTGATCGGTGCCGTGAATGAATGGGAAGCTACAGAGCTATTCCTGTCCATTCATTCTGTGCAGTGGAGGCTGCAGAGATGGAGATTGTGGGCTTTGTCCTCAATCTCCTTTTTCTGTCTCAAAGATGAAAAATCATAGGGCTGTTTAGGACCCCAATATCTCTGCAAAGCCCCCAACAGGGGTCCTAAAAAATTGTAAACCATAAAAAACAAAATTGTAAAATAAAATGAAATGGTAAAAAAATCATTAAAAAACAAAATAACAAAAATTAAAAACTGCTAGCACTGTCCCCTGCCCTACTGACCATGTCCACTTCTCTACTGATTGACACTATTCACAGTCCACACTGACACCACTGGTGGAACTACCAGGGTTACAAAGCTTGGGACGGGGCCCAAGACTGAAGGAAAGGGGTCTGCTGCACATGTGCAAGGGATCTACTGCAGGACTGTAAAGGGTCCTGGGCTCAGAGGAAAAGGCCCAGGCCGGAGGTCGGGGGGCCCTTCATGATTTCTTGAATCAGGGCCCCTGAAGGTTCTAGTTAAGCCTCTGCCTGGTACCAATCCTATTTAATTTATTCATAAACGATCTGGAGGATGGGATAAACAGCTCAATCTCAGTATTTGCGGATGATGCTAAGCTACGCAGGGCAATACTTTCTCCATAGGATGTGGAAAAATTGCAAGAAGAGCTGAACAAATGAATGGGGTGGACGACTGCATGGCAAATGAGGTTTAATGTAGAAAAATGTAAAATAATGCATTTGGGTGCCAAAAATATGAATGCAAACTACTCACTAGGGGGAGAGTCTCTGGGGGAATCTAGGATGGAAAAAGACCTAGGGGTCTTAGTAGAGGACAGGCTCAGCAATGGCATGCAATGCCAAGCTGCTGCAAGCAAAGCCAACAGAATAATGGCATGCATTAAAAAGGGGATTAATTCCAGAAATAAAACAATAATTCTCCCACTCTACAAGACTTTGGTCCAGCCCCATCTTGAGTATGCCATCCAATTCTGGTCACCATTCCTCAGGAAGGATGTGCTGGAACTGGAGAGGATCCAGAGAAGGGCAACAAAGCTGATTAAGAAACTGGAGGACCTTAGTTATGAGGAAAGATTACAACCACTGAACTTATTCTCTCTGGAGAAGAGGCGCTTGAGAGGGGATATGATTTCAATGTACAAATACTGTACTGGTGACCCCACAATAGGGATAAAACTTTTCCATGCAAGGGAATATGAATAGACACAATGCCATTCACTAAAATTAGAAGAAAGGAGGTTTAACCTTATACTGCGTAGAGGGTTCTTTACGGTAAGAGCAGCGAGGCTGTGGAATTCTTTTCCACAAGCAGTGGTTTCAGCAGCGAGCATAATTTCAAAAAACTATTAGATAGGCACCTAAACAACCACAACATACAGGGGTATACAATGTAATATTGACATAAAAACACACACACACACGTTGGATTTGATGGACTTGTGTCTTTTTTCAACCTCACCAACTATGTAACTATATGCAAGGATTACACTACATACAGAGTGCAGAGTTCAGGATTGCACTACGAACAGGGCGCAGAGTTCAGGATTATGCTACATACAGAGTGCAGAGTTCAGGACTGTGCTAAGTACAGAGTACAGCGTTCAGGATTACACTACATACAGAGCGCAGAGTTCAGGATTGCACTATGTACAGAGAGCGCAGTACAGGATTACGCTACATACAGATTGCAGAATTCAGGAGTGTGTTAAGTACAGAGTGCAAAGTTCAGGATTACGCTATGTACAGAGTGCAGAGTTCAGGATTACACTATGTGGACAGAGAGCATAATTCAGGATTACACTATGTGTACAGAGTGCAGAATTCAGGAGTGCATTATGTACAGTGTGCAGAGATCAGGATTATGTTACATTAAGAGTGCAGAGTTCAGGATTACACTATGTGTACAGAGTGCAGAGTTCAGGAGCGTGTTATGTACAGAGTGCAAAGTTCAGGATTACGCTATGTACAGAGTGCAGAGTTCAGGATTATGTTACATACAGAGCGCAGAGTTCAGGATTGTGCTACATGCAGAGTGCAGAGTTCAGGATTGTGCTAAGTACAGAGTGCAATGTTCAGGACTACGCTACATACAGAGTGCAGAGTTCAGGATTACGCTACATACAGAGTGCGTTATGTACAGAGTGCAGAGTTCAGGATTATGCTACATAGAATGCAGACTTGAGGATTACGCTACATACAGAGTGCAGAGTTCAGGATTACACTATGTACAGGGTGCAGAGTTCAGGAGTGTGTTATGTATAGAGTGCAGGGTTCAGGATTACACTATGTACAGAGAGCAGGGTTCAGGATTACACTATGTACAGAGTGCAGAGTTCAGGATTACACTATGTACAGGGTGCAGAGTTCAGGAGTGTGTTATGTATAGAGTGCAGAGTTCAGGCTTACACTATGTACAGAGAGCAGGGTTCAGGATTACACTATGTACAGAGAGCATGGTTCAGGATTACAGTATGTACAGAGTGCAGGGTTCAGGATTATGGTACGTACATTATGGTAAGGCTCTAGTACCTGCTTGTGTAGGCAGCTATGCCTTGCCTTGTAGGGAGATCGTTCTTTACCTCAGATTCTGGAGATCTGTCCCCGCTGTGAGTGTGTGCAGGGATCTGTTAGATCTGGGAGATGCTGACACCAACGCTAAGGCACTATTACTCAAACTGACATCAACAATTGGGCACTACTCCTCTCCTCTCACATGACACCAACTACGAGGCACTGTTCCTTCCAATGACACAAACAATTGGGTAGTATTCTTCCCATTGACACCAAAGATGGGGCACTATTCCTCCCACTAAAACCATCTATGAAGCAATGTTTCTTCAAATGACACCAAGGGTGGGACACTATTCTTCCTGTTGACAACAATGATGGGGCAGTATTTCTCTCACTAATACCAGTGATGAGGCTTTATTCCTCCATTGACACCAATGATGGCTCAATATTCCTCCCACTGACACCAACAATAGGGAAGTATTCCTCCCATTGACACCAACAATGGGGCACTATTCCTCCCACTGATAGAAGCAATGGGGCACTATTCCTCCCACTGATAGAAGCAATGGGGCACTTTTCCTCCCACTGATACTAATGACAAGGAACTATTTCTTGCATTGACACCAACAATAGAGCACAATTTCCCCTACTGACGTCGAAAATAGCACACTATTCTTCCTATTGATACCAATGACGGGGCACTATTCCTCCCACTGATTCCAATGATGGGGCACAATTCCTCCCATTGATACCAATGATGGGGCAATGATGGGGCGCTATTCATCCCACTGATTCCAATGATGGGGCACTATTCCTTCCACTAATACCATTGATGGGGCACTATTCCTACCACTGATACCAATGATGGGGCACTATTCCTACCACTGATACCAACAATGGGGCACTATTCCTACCGTTGACACCAATGATGGGGCACTATTCCTACCACTGATTCCAAGGACGGGGCACAATTCCTCCCATTAATACCAATGATAGGGCACTATTCCTCCCACTGATGGGGCACTATTTCTTACACTGATACCAATGATGGGGTACTATTCCTACCACTGATACCAATGATGGGGCACTATTCCTACCACTGATACCAATGATGGGGCACTATTCCTACCACTGATTCCAATGATGGGGCACTATTTCTTACACTGATACCAATGATGGGGCACTATTCCTACCACTGATACCAATGATGGGGCACTATTCCTCCCACTGATACCAATGCTGGGGCACTATTCCTTCCACTGATACCAATGATGGGGCACTATTCCTCCCACTGATACCAATGCTGGGGCACTATTCCTACCACTGATACCAACGATGTGGCACTATTCCTACCACTGATACCAACGATGGGGCAGTATTCCTCTGACCACAGCTGCTAGGTCATTCTTTTACCCCATACTGACTGCCAACCTTGGGTAATTTTGTATGGCCACTGGCCTCTGAGCCTCAGGCATTGCTTACGCGCATGGCCACAGTCTGGTCCACTAAAGACTGAAGGAAAGTGAACTAGCCCTTTGCTTAGATCAGAGTTTCTCAACCAGGGTTCCATGGAACCCTAGGGTTCCTCCAGAGTTCGCTAGGGGTTCCTTGAGCAATGGTCAATTTCTACCTCTCAGATAAATTCCCAATGATACCATTGATCTTTTTAGCTATCTGTAAGGGGGTAATTCTTCACAATGACCACAAGTGTAAGGAGCATTCTTCCCATTGACCATCAAACTAATGTATCATGAGTTGTAAATTTTAAATTTTTAGCAGGGGTTCCCCGAGACCGGAGAATTATATCAAGGGTTCCTCGGTGTTGAAAAGGTTTAGAAAGGCTGGCTTAGATAGTATACACAAAAAAATATATTTTCATTCATACAAAAGCATTTATATGAATACACTATTTTGTATATAGTCTCCTGTTTGTACACTTAGATAGGTGTTTGAAGTTATATCCCAGAGGATGGTGCTAGATAGTATACAGTGTATGATTAGGAGGTCAACACTATCACTCTATGGAAAATGGTCTTTACTGTTATTCTATATCTAATCACTTTCAATATAGATACCTGAATATGCCCTTACATCTGCTTGTAATGTCCTGCACAGCAACACTAAGCCTAAGGCCCCTATCACATAGGCCGGATCAGTTTTTCTCAGCAGGTGATCTGTCCTGTGATTCCCTACTAAGCTGATCATAGCAGGCTGATGACAGGTCCATGTCCGCCCAGCTTATGTTGAGCAGACACAACCCATTGTGCCCTATGGGCAGTCAGATGTGAATGGACTGGCTGTCCATTTACAAATATCTGCCCTACAATCCAGCCAGATGGAGGAGAAAGGATCCTCTTCTGTTTGTTTTTGCTAAATTGGATCGAAGATAGCTCCATAGAGGAGAATGAAGGGTCTGATCGGATCTGCCTGAAAAACAGACAGGCGGACCGGATCGGACGGCTTGTGTAAGACAGGGGCAAGAGCTGTAGTGCATTGTACAGGGTTGTCAATCTAAAACTGTAAATATGCTTACAGGAGGGGAAAACATATAGACCTTCTCATCAATGTGTTGTTGTTCCTTCACTGTCCAATCAACAAGCTGGGAGTGAAGAGGTAATCATGTAGCCAGAACTTCTTTTTATTTTCTACCGTCAACTCTCAAATGGACCAGTATTATTACCATATTTTTTAACAGGGTTTGGTAGAGGTTGCGGCATTGACCTGTGTTCATTTCATAGAGAATGCTTACAGCTGTAACTACAACATAGAAGATACACCATATTACCAAAAGTATCGGGATGCCTGCCTTTGGCCTTTCAGTCTTAGTCCGTAGGGTTCAATATTAAGTTGGAACACCCTTTGCAGCTATAACAGCTTCAACTTTTCTGGGAAGGCTGTCCACAAGGTTTAGGAGTGTCTATGGGAATTCTTGACAATTCTTCCAGAAGTGCATTTGTGAGGTCAGGCACTGATGTTGGATGAGAAGGCCTGGCTTACAGTCTGTGCTCTAATTAATTCCAAAGGTGTTCTATCTGGTTGAGGTCAGGATTCTGTGCAGGCCAGTCAAGTTCCTCCACCCCAAACTCGCTCATCCATGTCTTTATAGACCTTTCTTTGTGCGCTGGTGCGCAGTCATGTTGGAACAGGAAGGGCCATCCCCATACTGTTCCCACAAAGTTGGGAGCATGAAATTGTCCAAAATGTCTTGGTATGCTGACGCCTTAAGAGTTCCCTTCATTGGAACTTAGGGGCCAAGCCCAACCCCTGAAAAACAACCCCACGCCATAATCCACCATCCACCAAATGATATGGACCAGTGCACAAAGCAAGGTCCATAAAGACATAAATGAGTGAGTTTGGGGTGGAGGAACTTGACTGGCCTGACCTCAACCCGATAGAACACCTTTGAGATGAATTAGAGCGGAGATTGGGAGCCAGGCCTTCTCCTCCAACATCAGTGCCTGACCTCACAAATGCACTTCTGGAAGAATGGTCAAACATTCCCATAGACACTCCTAAACCTTGTGGACAGCCTTCCCAGAAGAGTTGAAGCTGTAATAGCTGCAAAAGATGGGCAAACTCAATATTGAACCCTACCGACTAAGACTGGGATGCAATAAAAGTCAATGTGCGTTTAAAGGCAGGTGTCCCAGTACTTTTGCTAATATAGTGCATATGTGGAGCACATAACTGACATCCTGAGATTATGATTTCTGCCTATAGATTTGCTTTAATGGCTGTTTTATACAAGCAAAATGGAAATGTTTATTGATCCTTGCATAATAATGTTGCAAAGAACATTGATGTGCTGTAACATCAATCAGTTAGATAAGCCTTTTTCAACCAGGGTGCCTTCAGGTTTCTTCAGGGGTGCTTTGGCAAAATGCCTAAAAAATGCCCAAAAAAAACAAAACAAGGCAAGCCGGCGTGTGGATAAAGGCTGTCTTTTAATTACACTAAGTCACAGGTTTTCATTGCGCATCATTACAACCTTCCAGCTGCCAGCGCCCTAACGACCAATGGCGTCATCAATTGATAAGGAGGATGTCTGTTCCCTCCACAGCATCCTTGTTTGACTCTCCCCTGCCCCTTTCCATCAGCAGTGGGGTCACATTAGTTGAGTGATGGAGAAACATTGGAAAATTGTATTTGCTTTGGAAGAATAAATCACCTCTAAAGTTCGGTGTCCTACATGGACTTGTGGATGTTGCTGCATTATGTAAAACTATTAGAATAGTTTTTACATTTTAGAATTGGGTGCCTCGAGGCTGTCCATCATGTTTAAACGGTGCCTAGAGATTGTCCATGATTTTTAAAGGATGCCTTGACTGAAAAAGGTTGAGAAACACTGAAGTTTAAGACCCCTTTCACACTGAGGTGCTTTAACCAGTTAGCAACCGGCCCATAGACAAAATACGTCTACAGGGCGGCTGCTTAACCACTTCAGCCCCGGAAGGATTTCCAGCTTTAGGACCGGAGCCCTTTTTGCGATTCGGCGCTGCGTCGCTTTAACTGACGATTGCGCGGTCGTGCGACGTTGTACCCAAACGAAATTTGCGTCCTTTTTTTCCCACAAATAGAGCTTTATTTTGGTGGTATTTGATCACCGCTGCGTCTTTTCTGATCGCCGCTATAAACAAAAGAAGAGCGACAATTTTGCAAAAAAACCCAAATTTCTTACTTTTTCCTAAAATCCAAAAAAAAAATATAAAAAAACATTTTTTTTCACCGTTTTTGGCCGATTTATATTCTTCCTCATATTTGCGATAAAAAAAATCGCAATCGGCGTTTATTAATTGGTTTGCGCAAAAGTGGTCGCGTTTACGGATGATGAGAATTCATTTTTGGGGTTTTTAATTTTTTTAAATTTTTTACTAAAAATGGCGGCGATCTGCGATTTTTTGCGGTACTGCGATATTGGGGCGGACATGTCGGAACATTTTGACACTTTTTTGGGACCATTGGCATTTATACAGAGATCAGTGCTATAAAAATGCACTGATTACTGTGTAAATGCCATTGGCAGTGAAGGGGTTAACCTGCAGGGGGTGCGCTAAGGGTTAACTATGTTCCCTGGGCGTGTTCTAACTGTGTGGGGGCTGCCCTAGCAGGGGAAGGGAAGTGGTCACAGCCTTCATGTACAGGAAGGCTGTGATCACAGCCCTTCCCCCTCACACAGAGCGGAGGTCCGTGTTTACTTACACGGACCTCCGCTCCTTCACTCCGGGGGGGGGCATCGCGGGTGGCCGGCGGCAATCGAAGCCGCCGCACCCGCTCCCTGCCCCCCCCCGAACACAGTGAGCACGCGCGCGTGCCTCCGGCGGCGCGCGCGTGCTCACAGTGGCTCTGTATCGCGGCCGCCGTCGTATGAGGGCGATTCGCGTTACAGAGCCACTCTGTCGCCGTCAATTGCCGATCAGCCGTCGGCAAGCGGTTAACACTGGGAGGATGTACATTGACGTCCTCCCAGAATCGCACTTCCTGCGCGCCCCCTAGGGTGCGCACACGGGAACATCCATGACCAGCATCATGGCCGATGTGAGTGGCCTTTCACCGCGTGATCGCTCTGTCAAATGAAGGAGCGGTCACATGTAAACAAGCCGGCACTTCCGCCAGCTTTTCTCTCTCCTCTCCACACCGATTGGTGCAGTGTGAGAGGAGAGAGGGGGGAGAGAGGACGAGTGCAGCGCTGTGGGCGATGTGTAATGCCCACAGCGCTGCTAAGTGACAATGTGGGACAGGCTGCACCCCCCACCATCCATCCACACCCATCACCCACCCAGCCATCCTCACCCCATCCACCCATCCTCATCCCATCCATGCTCAGCCACCCATCCATGCTCATCCATCCAGCCATCCTCACCCATCCATCAGTGTTGCCAACCGTCCGTAAATTTACGGACAGCCCGTAAAACGGTGCAGTTTTTTTTGGGTGTCCGTAAAAGTCCGTAGCAGCCGAAAAGTGCCAGTAAAAACGGCGGCCATCGACTCCGGTCAGATCTGCGCATGTGCAATTACGGACAACCGTTGTGACTACCTACCCACTCCTACCGACCTACCTACTCGTACCTACCCACCGACTCGTACCTACCCTACTCCTACCCACCTACCCCACTCCTACCGACCCACCCACTACCCACACCTACCTACCACCCCCCACGTCGGACAGGGTGTAACAGTGAATCGTCGCGACACCCGTAATGTGTAGCGGGTGTCGCGACGTGAGCAGGAGAGAGGGGGGAGAGAGGAGAGTGTGACGTGGTTAGCCACACCTCTCCTCTCTCTTTTCGACCGCCTTCACGGCCGAACAAATGTACACTGGCGAGGAAGTAAACTGTCTCGCTAGTGCGCCACTTTCCGGTGAGTGTAGCCGGTACTACGACCAGTACCTACAAGGGCACACG
>BLSH010282580.1:3467365-3477588 GCA_018402905.1 Glandirana rugosa | reverse complement strand
TTTGCAAAACAGAATGGGCAAAAATGTCCTCTCTAGAGGAGCTGGTAGAGCAGTGGTTCTCAACTCCGGTCCTCGGGACCCACTAACAGGCCAGGTTTGCAGGATAACTGAAATACATCACAGGTGATATCATTTGCTCCTCTGTGATTGCAGTATTCTAGTCTGCATCTCCCCAAGGTAATACTTAAAATCTGGCCTGTTGGTGGGTCCCGAGGACTGGAGTTGAGAACCACTGTGGTAGAGACATCCCCAAAAAGACTTGCCACTAAGGTTGCCACATCATCCCTTTAATCCAGGACACATATTAATTACACAGGTTCTGTGGCTGATTAAGGTGGTAATTAAACTCAATTGGTGCCTTACCTGCATTAAATTAGCCACAAAACCTGTGTAATTAATATGTGTCCTGGATTAAAGGGATGATGTGGCAACCCTACTTGCCGCTAGGGTCTCCACATCATCCCTTTAATCCAGGACATATGAATTACAAAGGTTGTTCTGAGGCTAATTTAATGCAGGTAAGGCACCAATTGAGTTTAATTACCACCTTAATCAGCCATAGAACCTATGTCAGTGATGGCAAACCTTGGCACCCCGGATGTTTTGAAACTCCATTTCCCATGATGCTCACCTACACTGCAGAGTGCATGAGGATCCTGGGAAATGTAGTTTCAAAACATCTGGGGTGCCAAGGTTTGCCATCACTGACCTATGTAATTAATATGCGTCCTAGATTAAAGGGATGATGAGGCAACCCTACTTGCAGCTGTAATTGCAGTGAAAGGCGGTTCTACAAAGTATTGACTCGGGGGGCGCCATACAAATGTACCCCACACTTTTCACAGATTTATTTGTAAAAAATGTTGAAAACCATTTATCATTTTCCTTCCACTTCACAATTATGTGCCACTTTGTGTTGGTCTATCACATAAAATCCCAAAAAAATACATTTACGTAACATGACAAAATGTGGAAAATTTCAAGGGGTATGAATACTTTATTTAAAGCAACGTATGTTCCCTCTGCTGTGAAAGAAATAAACTTCTCAACAAAATTTAAGAAGAAATCCCTGCAGCCACTCCACGCCCTCTACACTTGTAATAAAAGCCTATACAGCAGGGATATGCAATTAGCGGACCTCCAGCTGTTGCAGAACTACAAGTCCCATGAGGCATAGCAAGACACTGACAGCCACAAGCATGACACCCAGAGGCAGAGGCATGATGGGACTTGTAGTTTTGCAACAGTTGGAGGTCCGCTAATTGCATATCCCTGGTACAGTATGTAATCATAGTGGACTTTAAGGCCTCATACACCCGGGCGTATATAAAATAATAAACAAAACGTCGGGCCCGACGTCAAGGAAAAAAAGTCGACGTTTTTCGGCGTTATGCATTGGCGTTTTTGAGCGCTAGTGAGCGTCGGCGTCAATAGGCGTTTTTAAAAAAAAATCATTCCTCTGCTATTTTTCAACCTAAAAACGTCGGCGTCAAAAAACGCCGGAAAACGCCGGTACAATATTAGGTGGCGTTTGTTGGCGTCTGTTGGCGTCTCGTGGCGTTTTGCGGCGCTTTTTGACATCGATACAGCCAAGGAACGCGCTGGTCGTGGGTTCTCTGATACGCCATCTACAGCTCAAAAACGCCGACGTTTTTTATGTGGCCATTGACTAACATGGGGAGCAGAAAAAAACGTCAGTAGACGCCGGCGTCAAAAAACGCCCGTGTGTATGAGGCCTTATACCAAGCTCTCTTCAGCTGAGTTCCCAACTCTGCCCCCCTTGCCAGGGCCATGAAGAATACAAGTGACCCTTTCATGTTCCTCGGCCCATTCTCATTCATGTGAAAGGAATACACTTCTCAATGGAATTTTAAAAGAAAATTCTGCCGCCACTCCATGACTGCGATCACGAAACCACCTCGTTTTAAATTCTATTGCGGTGGCGGCATCAAAGAAATCAAGTTTGGATAAAAGCTTCTGTATTGGAAGAAAAGAAAGGGAAATATGTACAGGAAGATGAAGATGCTTCTGCAATGACATTTCCTAAAATATTTCACACTCCAGCGATTTTTCATTTCTTTATAGTTAAAGCGTTTTCATCGCATCTCCAGCTTACTGGCTGTATTGATTGTAAAAAAGGGAATTCATTTCTGTAAAAACGGCTTGGTTTCTTTGGGTAAACAATGACTTATCTCTTTAGCGTTTTGTATTCTAGAAGGATAAGTTATTACAGTACTTACAGCGTGTGTGCCTGAGAGCTTATTTCACGGAAAATCACTGTGCGCCGCGCTTATTGTCTATTGTCATTTTCCCTTTTCTTATACAGGTAAATGCCATCTGTTTAATCCAATAAACAAGTGCAAGGGCGCCTTCACACGGAGGGGGGTGCATCAGTTTGTATCCAATAACCGATCCAACCCCCCTTCCTGACCGGGCCATTTTTTTGCGATTTGGCACTGCGTTACTTTAACTGACAATTGCGCGGTCGTGCGACATTGTACCCAAATAAAATTGGCGTCCTTTATTTCCCACAAATAGAGCTTTCTTTTGGTGGTATTTGATCACCTCTGCGGTTTTTATTTTTTGCGCTATAAACAAAAAAAGGCTGACAATTTTGAAAAAAAAATATATATTTTTTACTTTTTGCTATGAAACACATCCAATAATAAAAAATAAAAAAAATCAGATTTCTTCATAAATTTAGGCCAATATGTGTTCTGCTACATATTTTTGGTAAAAAAAATTCCCAATAGGAGTATATTGTGCAAAAGTTATAGCGTCTACAATATTGAGTTGGCCCACTCTTTGCAGCTATAACAGCTTCAACTCTTCAGGGTTGTCAACCGCCAGTAAATTTACTGACAGTTTGTAAAAATCAGTAATTTTTACAACTGTCTATAAATATCAGGGTCTGATAATTTGTCATACTGTGCTGATTTTTTAAGTGTAAACAGGGCAAATTACTTGATATGGGTATTGTCAGTGTTTCCATGTTGAGTTTAAATATCAATTGTCGTAGTTTTTCATAGTTCTGTTATTTTTCAAGGTGCCAGTAAAAAATGTGCTCTGCCAGTAAATTTTCCATGTTTTGCCAGTAAAAAATGCTGCAGGAGGTTGGCAACACTGCCATCCATGCTCAGCCACCCATCCATCCATGCTCATCCACCCAGCCATCCTCACCTCATCCATGTGCATCCATCCATGCTCAGCCACCCATCCATGCTCAGCCATCCTCACCCAGCCGTGCTCACCCACCCAGCTGTGCTCAGTCATCCCCATCCGTGCTCATCCATCCTCATTCGTGGTCAATCATCCCATCCGTGCTCATCCATCCCCATCCATGCTCATCCATCCCCATCCGTGCTCAATCATCCCCACCCGTGCTCATCCATCCTCATTCGTGCTCATCCATCCTCATTCGTGCTCAGTCATCCCATCCATGCTCATCCATCCCCATCTGTGCTCATCCATACCCATCCATGCTCAGTCATCCCCATCTGTGCTCAGTCATCCCCATCCGTGCTCACTCATCCCATCCATGCTCAGTCATCCCCATCTGTGCTCATCCATCCCCATCCGTGCTCAGTCATCCCCATCCGTGCTCAGTCATCCCCATCTGTGTTCATCCATCCCCATCCGTGCTCAGTCATCCCCATCCGTGCTCATCTATACCCATCCATGGCTCATTTGTGCCTCATTCATGCTCATCCATACCACATCAGTTCTCATCCGTGACACTACAGTGCCCATTCATGCCACTACAGTGCCCATCTGTGCTACTACACTGCCCATCTGTGCTACTACACTGCACATCCGTGCCACTACAGTGCTCATCCATGCCACTACACTGCCCATCCGTGCCACTACACTGCCCATCCATGCCACTACACTGCTCATCCGTGCCATTACACTGCCTATCCGTGCCACTACAGTGCCTATCCATGCCACCACAGTGCCTGACAATAGTGTAAAAGGTAGTCCAATTAGATATGAAATGTATGCCCCTAGAACACCTGACGGTGCTCCCTGCATGTTGGGCCTCTTTATGTGGTCAGGCTGTGTAAAAGTGTCACACATGTGGTATCGCCATACTCGGGAGGAGTAGCAGAATATTTTGAGGGGTGTCATTTTTGCTATGTACATGCTGTGTGTTAGAAATATTGTATAAATGGACAACTTTGTGTAAAAAAAAAAAAAAAAGTTTTCATTTTCTTTATACATTTTCCAAAAACTTGTGGAAAAAATGACATGTTCAAAAGACTCATTATGCCTCCTAGAATATACGTTGGGGTGTTTACTTTCCAAAATGGGGTCATTTTTTGGGCGTTTCCATTGTCCTGGTGCTCCAGGACCTTCAAAAGTGAAAGAGGTAGTCAAGAAATTATGTGTGTAATTTATGCTCCTAGATCGCCTGATGGTGCTCCCTGCATGTTGGGCTTCTGTATGTGGCCAGGCTGTGTAAAGGTCTCACACATGTGGTATCGCCATACTCAGGAGGAGTAGTAGAATGTGTTTTGGGGTGTAATTTGTGGTATGCATATGCTGGGTGTGAGAAATAACCTGTTAACATATGACAATTTTGTGAAAAAAAAAAGAAAAAAAAAATATTGCAAAGAATTGTGGGAAAAAATTACAACTTCAAAAAATTCACCATGCCTCTTACTAAATGCATTGGAATGTCTACTTTCCAAAAATGGGTCATTTGGGGGGTATTTGTACTTTCCTGGCTTGTTAGGGTCTCAAGAAATGAGATAGGCCGTAAGTACATCAGGTGTGATCAATATTCAATGATTGGCACCATAGCTTCTAGACTATATAACTTACACAAGGACCAAATGATATATACTAATTAGATTTTTTTTTACCAAAGATATGTAGCAGTATAAATTTTGGCCAAAATTTATGAAGAAAAATTACTAATTTGCAAAATTTTATAACAGAAACTAAGAAAAAAATTATTTTTTAAAACTAAATTTTCAGTCTTTTTTTAATTATAGCGCAAAAAAATAAAAAAAACCCAGCAGTGAATAAATACCACCAAAAGAAAGCTCTATTTGTGTGAAAAAAGGGACGCAAATTTCATATGGGTACAATGTCGCATGACTGAGTAATTGTCATTCAAAATGTGAGAGCGCTGAAAGCTGAAAATTGGTCTGGTTGTTAAGGGGTTTAAGTGCCCAGTAGTCAAGTGGTTAAAGGCGCTATTTAGCTAAAAATATCGTCTGTAAAGCGCCTCAAATATCCCTTCCCATCCACCCCAATGTGAAAGCCGGAGTGCTTTCACGCTAGGGCAGTGCGCTTGCAGGACGTTACAAAAAGTCCTGCAAGCCGCATCTTTAATATCTTCATCTTTTTAATATACCGCTCCTCCACCGCCCCTGCCCATTGTGCAGCCGCTTTGGAAACGTGGAGTGCCAGCACTTTTCGCCCCATTTTAACCCCTTGTGGGGGGGGGGGTTAAAAGTGCAGCACCCCCGCTACCGTAGCGCTGCTATAACAGCAGTAAATCCCCGCTAGTTTCAGCAGGGATTTACCGCCCCCAGTGTGAAAGTGCCCTTAGATGATAGAATTCCTGTAAAAGTGATTGCATCTACTGAGTATATTTTGCTTGCACTGCTAAAATCAACACTCTGCTTATTATATGACAGTACATGTGACTGAATCATGGATGGAATGCAATACATTTATGAAAATTAGAAAAATTTTATTGAAGTTGTACAAATTAGTTCTTCAGAATATCCTCAAATTATACAGAAACGGGTCTGATGTCTCTTCCAGATGTAATGATTATTCTGGGAGTGGTGAGCAAATCATATTTTCTGGTTCCTTCACCCAGCTGTAGAATTCTCTTGCATCAGTTGTTTTAAAAAAAAATTGCATGTTATCTTTTGACGTCATTTCTACAGTGTAACTCACAAAACAGCTTCCTCAATACCATGTTATAATTGATTATCTTAGCTGTCTGTGATTGGATCTGCCCAATGCAGAACTGTAATGAGGGGCCTGTCAATTGGACCATGTAAACACTTATCCCAAGGGCCAATGTACCACAGCATAAAAGCAAACTGAAGCTATATAAGTGATTTAAAGTATATCTAAAGCCAAGACTTTTCCTAGTTGTGGATAAAGTGCGAATGGGTAAAATACCTGTCAGGTGCTTTTTTTTTTTGCCCTCTACACTCTGATGGGGTGATGGCCATTATTTTTCCTGTTCTGGAGACATAACAGGAAATGAGTGGAGCTCTCTCTAAATCAGTGGTTCTCAACTCCGGTCCTCGGGACCCACAAACAGGCCAGATTTTCAGTATTACCTTGGGGAGAAGCAGACTAGAATACTGCAATCACTGAGCAGCAAATTCCATCACCTGTGATGCATTTCAGTTATCCCGCAAACCTGGCCTGTTAGTGGGTCCCGAGGACCGGAGTTGAGAACCACTGCTCTAAATGTAATAAAATTCCCTCCTTAGACAGGTACCAGTGGAACCTATTCCCCTCTATTCCTGTTTCTGTGACAACTGAAGAATTTTTTTGATTTCTAACCACTTTCTGTCCTGTCCAAGACCATGGCTTGGTTTTGCAAGAGATAGAAAATTTGTGAAGTGGAACATGTAAATGTAAAGAGGAAAGGGTTGCCGCTACTCCCGACCAACCCAGGTGAATAAATGAGGAGCGGCCTCAGCCAACGTGTCTCCAAATCTACATGTCTTACATGTTATTTACCTGAGCCTATCGTGAGTAGCGGCGACCCTTTCCTCTTTACATTAACTAGCCCTCTGGATTGGCGTCAGGACAAGCCTGCACCCCACACTCTGCAACACAGGGATAGTCTTTCACCTTATCTTTGACTGGCACAAAAAGCTATATAACAGGTTGAAGTGGAACGGGTAGTTCTAGTCTTCATTCGCAAAGTCCTGTGGTGATGGAAACTGTCAACGTTTGGATTTCCTATCACTTTCTATTACCAAGACAAAAGTTGAGAGTGAATCTTTTTAGCGGGGATGCAGACAGCAAAAATGACCTGATAGAATTTCTAACCCACCCTTACTCCATCCAAGAATGAAAAGAAAGTCTGACTTTGGAAACTCTGTAAATGCAGTTAGTAGAGTCTCATTCTTGGGTAGACCCAGGTCTCAGGGCTTAGTTTATCTGTTAGCTCATTTCGTAGTGATCTTGCATAGGGAAGATCATCAAAATAATCTTCTGGATCTACAGATGTTGGAGCCATTGCTATGGGCCTCTTTCTCCATTGACTATACTGATGTGATGTTCTTTGTGACCAATTGTCCCCACTGTGCCATCCTGTGTCACGATTACCCACTACACTAGTGGCTTCTCTCAGGGAAAATGGTGAACTCCATATGCCACAGTGACCAGATGCATTGATGTTTCTCTGTTTTTGTGAAGATCTGGTGCTGAAAATGTCATGATGTGGATCCATGTCTGTTCCCAAAGGTGAACATAGATGTTGTTTGTTTCTCAATTCCAAAGTATCTTCCAGCTGGTATCTCCATGCTTTAGTTCCATGGTCCTCATAACAGATATTACGGTGGCTCTCAAAACTATTTTTAGATTTCAACTCAGGGGAACTGACCCCTGCATAGCAAGCCCTGGATTCAATTGGGGATACGCCAAAGATTTTCGACTTTGGAGGATTGTGTACATTATGGGGAAAGAAATTGTGTAGAGCATCAAATGATGGATGGTTTTCTCTAGAGGGACTGGGCCTGAATCTTGGCTCAGATGTATCAGGCTGCTCTGAAAAGACATCTTGTAGATCCTGTCCAGGTAACCACCCTTGGTTAATCAATCTTTGATTCTTGTGGCGCCTGATTTCTTTCTGTTTAGTATTATGTGTGTACATGAAATCATCATGAGCTAATGTCCATCTTACTTGATGGCTACCAGCATTTACTGGCACACTGTGTTTTGATCTGTGTATATTTTTTCTACAGCAACTTAAAGTATCTCTGTCTTGCTTGCCTAGTCTGAAGCCCTCACTTGGTAACTGAACAGTAACTTGATGTGGAGCGTTCTCAGCTAATATAGGATGGTGCTGAAGAGAATGGTCATACCCGGACTCAGATCTTACAGGCTGATGAAGCTCTGGAATGAGTATCTGCTGATCTCCTTCTGGTCTGACCTATATTTGATAGATGACAAACATCAGCAACATATAACAAATAGATAATCATGTCAAGTAACAGAACAGTAACAGAAGAATTATATTATGGAATTCAACCTCTGTGCTTGGGTACCATTCTGATATCAGGTCACACGTCTCATAACAAGAGTTCTATAGGATCTCACTGTTAGGCAGACACACGTGGTTAGCCTCAGACTAATATCTAGATTTACACTGTTGCGATGTGTTAACGTACGCATGATGATGCATATTATAGCACACATTAATCCAGCCTTTTCAACACAGTGGAACCCTTGAAATAACTTTCTGGTCACTGGGAACCCCTTCTAAAAATGACAATATCTACAACTCATAATACATTAGCATGATATCCAGTGAGAAGAATGCTCCCTACACTTGTGGTCATTGGGAAGAATTACCCCCTTACAGATAGCTAAAAGGATCAATGGTGTCAGTGGAAACTTATAAGAGAGGCAGAAATTGCTTACTTATCAAGAAAAGCCCTAGGAACCTCTGGAGGAACTCTGGTTAAGAAACCCTGCCTTAATGTGTGTTGTGTTATGTTAAAGAAGCTCATTCATTTGATGGTGCATTTACTTTTGATGCACCACAACACGTGTCTTTTGGCAAGGTGTATTGGGGTGTCCTTAAGAATTAATGGCACTGTAGTGCACCAACTTGCAAAATGTGTTTTTCCATATGTTGTGTTAACAGCAACGCAACAGTGTGAACTGAACCTAAAAGCATACTTTCAAACTTGAAAATGCGGAACTTAAAGATATTCACTGAAATTGCTGCAGTTATAGCCTAGAGATACCTGCACTTACATGTAGCAGCTTCCGAAAAAAAAGCCTGTCACAGCTAGACCTCAAACTTTCTGAACAAAGGGCCAGTTTACTGTCCTTCAGACTTTGAGGGGGCCAGACTGTGCCCAGTGTGAGATGAAAATGCCCTAGTGTCAATGGGAGAAAAGAATGCCCCTTCATTGGTATTAGTGGGAGGAATATTAGTGGGAACCAATTATTGGTATTAAGGGTAGAATTAGTGCCCCATCATTTTTTGTCATTGGGAGGAATAGTACCCCATCATTGATATTGATTGGGAGGAATTGTGCCCCATCGTTGGTATCAGTGGGAGGAATAGTGCCCCTTCACTGGCATCAGTGGGAGGAATAATGAACCATCACTGGTGTCAGTGGAAGGAATAGTGCCCATCTATGGTATCAGTGGAAGGAAAAATGCCCCATCATTAGTGTCAGTGGGAGGAATAGTGCCCCATCTTTGGTGTCAGTGGAAGAAAATGTGCCCCATCAGTGGTGTCAGGGAGAGGAATAGTGCCCCATCTTTCATATCAGTAGGAGGAATAGTAGAAACATAGAAACATAGAAAAGTGACGGCAGAAAAAGACTGAGTAGTCCATCGAGTCTGCCCCTTTTTATTTTATTTATATATTTTTTATTTTTTTTTACATTAACCTTGTTGTCTGACTATGGATTTATGTTTATCCAAAGCATGTTTGAAGCCATTTACTGTTGACTGTCTCACAACCTCTGTTGGTAGTTTATTCCAATCATCAACCACCCTTTCAGTAAAATAATACTTTCTAAGATTGGTTTTGAACTTCCCTCCAGTTAGTTTGAGGTCATGTCCCCTTGTTCTTGATTTTGGTTTCATATTGAAAAGACTGCCCTCCTGAACCTTATTCACCCACTTGAGGTATTTAAAGGTTTCAATCATGTCTCCCCTCTCCCTTCTTTCCTCCAGAAGTTATACTTTGGTTTTAGTTCTTGTTCCCCTGTACTGGAGTTTGATTGACCTCCCTTCAAGTTTTGGTTAGAATCTTTCATAATAAAATGACTTTCCCACCAACTACTAACCTTATTTGATGGTTGTCTCCAACACTCTGTCAGTTGTCATTTACCGAAGTTTGTACGAAACCTATTTGTATTTAGGTATCAGTCTGTTGTTCCAATTACATTTTTTTTTATTTTTTATATATTTATTTTATTTTTCCCCGTCTGAGCTACCTGATGAGTCAGAAAAAGACGGCAGTGAAAAGATACAAAGATACAAAGATGATA
>BLSH010282580.1:3449762-3466778 GCA_018402905.1 Glandirana rugosa | reverse complement strand
ACAATATTAGCTATCCGCCAGTCATGGGGAACTTCTCCTGTTAGAAGAGATTTATTTAAAAGATTTGTTAATGGTCCAACAACTATATCGCAAAGTTCTCTTAGAACTCTGGGATGAATACCATCAGGGCCCATTGCTTTATTAAGCTTTAACCGAGCCAGTTCCTCAGCTACCTCTGTCTCCAGAAATCCTCGAAATGAACCATCATTACTAGAACCAATATGATTCCCTAACTTGTTATCATTAGTGCAGTCTGTTTCTGAGAAGACTGAACAAAAGTAATTGTTTAAATGGTTTGCTACATCCTCGTCTCCCTCAACATATGTGTTGTGCCCAGTTTTCATTTTGGTGATCCCATTGTATTTTTTCCTTCTATCACTAATGTACCTAAAAAAGGTTTTATCTCCTTCCTTAATAGACTTAGCAATTGCCTCCTCTTTCTGTGCTTTTGCAGCACAGATAATGTGTTTGGCCTCCTTTTGTCTATTTATATACTCCTCTCCGTCAGCTGCACCTCCTGTTTCCTTGAATCTTCTATATGCCATTTTTTCCCCCTTTACTATCCTACTTACCTCTTTGGTTAACCATATTGGTTTTTTCTTCCGTTTATTCTTACTAACTTGCCTGACATATAATCTAGTTGCCTCCAAGATGGTAGACTTTAATAGTGCCCACTGATTACTTACTCCTGTCATTTTGCTCCAACCTTTCAGTTCATTTTTTAGAAATGTCCCCATTTCAGCAAAAGTTGTCCTTTTAAAATCTAAAACTTTTGTTTTTGTATATGATTTTTCAGTTCTTGTTTTAATATCAAACCAAAGACATTGGTGATCACTAGAACCCAAATTCTCCCCCACCTCAACATCAGACAGTTGATCCCCATTTGTTAGTACTAGGTCAAGAATATGATCACCTTGGGTTGGGCTTTTTACTAACTGTTTTAGAGAAACCCCATTCAGCGCTTCCATTACATCCCTGCTCCTGCTTGTAATAGCAGTTTGAGAATTCCAGTTAACGTCAGGCATGTTGAAGTCGCCCATAATCAAAACCTCTCCCTTCATTGCCATTTGAGTTATCTCATCAATCAACGTTATCATAATCTTCACTCTGTCCTGGGGGTCTGTATACTATTCCAATTCTAAGGGAAGATCCCCCTCTGGTTGGAAGGCAGACCCAGAGGGTTTCAAGTATTTCATTTGTCTTTTGAATTAATAGTGCCGCATAAATGGGTTTTTAGTTCATACAATGAGGAAAATAATTATTTGATCCCCTGAAGATACGTTTGCCCACTTTCAAAGCAATGAAGAGTCTATAATTTTTATCATAGGTGTATTTTAAATGATAGAGAAAGAATATCAACCAAAAATCCAGAAAAAACACACAATACAAATGTTATAAATTGAGTTGAAGTTCAGTGAGTAAAATAAGTATTTCATCCCCAAGCAAAACGTGACTTAGTACTTGGTGGGGAAACCCTTGTTCGCAAGCACAGAGATAAGACGCTTCTTGTAGTTGGTGAAAAAGTTTGCACACATCTCAGGAGGGATTTTGGTCCACTCTTCTTTACAGATTCTATACAGCTTGGCAACTCAAACTTTCAGCTCCCTCCATAAATTTTCTTTGGATTAAGGTCTGGAAACTGGCTAGGCCACTCCATGATCTTAATGTGCTTCTTCTTTGTTGCTTTGGAGGTATATTTTGGGTCATTGTCATGCTAGAAGACCAATCCATAACCCATCTTCAATGTTCTGGCTGAGAGAAGAAGGGATGGTGTTCTTAGGGTCATAGTCAACATTTTTCTTCCTCCAAACATGGCGAGTCGAGTTAATGCCAAAGATCTCAATTTTGGTCTCATCTGACCACAGCATTTTCTCCCAGTTATTGTCTGAATCATTTAGATGTTCATTTGCAAACTTCAGATGGGCCTGTACATGTGCCTTCTTGAGGAGGGGGACCTTGCGGATGCTGCAGGATTTCAATCCATGGCAGCGTATTGTGTTACCGATGATTTGTTTGGTGGCTGTGGTCCCAACTGCCTTGAGATCATTCACAAGCTCCTCCTGTGTAGTTCTGGGTTGATCCCTCACTTTTCTCATAATCATCCTTACCCCATGAGATGAAATCTTGCATGGGGCTCCAGGCCAAGGGTGATTGATGGTTATTTTGTATTTCTTCAATTTGGGAAATAATCGCTCCAGCAGTTGTCTCCTTCTCACCAAGCTTCTTGCTGATGGTCTTGTAGCCCATTCCAGCCTTGTGCAGGTCTACAATCTTGTCCCTGATGCCCTTTGACATCTCTTTGGTCTTGCTAATGATGGTGAGGTTTGAATGGAAGAAAAAGATTCTGTGGACGGGTGTCTTTTATACACATAACGAGTTGTCGTCAGGAGCACCTTTTTAAATTGACAGGACTAATCTGTGTACCACATGAGCACCTACTGTAGCCAGTCTGTGGGAGCCGGAATTATTGTTGGTTGGTAGGGGATAAAATACTTATTTTACTCACTGAACTACAACTCAAATTATAACATTTGTATTGTGTTTTTTCAGGATTTTTGGTTGATATTATGTTTGTAGCATTTAATATAAACCTAGTAAAACAATTATAGATGACTCTTCATTTCTTTTTAACTTTTCTCTGCCTTTTTCTTTTCCTTCCCCCCTTTTTCTTGTCTTTTTTCCATTTCCTTTCAACTGTTCCCGTATTTGCCTTCAGTTATGTAACCCATATATCATACATACATCTACTTATCTTACTCATGCATGTAGGATCACTGGATACAGTTGCCTTTATTTCATGATTTACTCTCCCACTAGTTACATTTCACTTTGGAACCATGGAGGTGACCCATGCACACTCTCATCTTCATCCTTCCTTCCTTGTCATGCTGGTCCCCTGCCGGGTCCCCGGGTGGGTGTCGCTGACCTCGCCCCCTCAGCTCCTGTGCCGGATACCTCATGCTGCGGCCTCATGGGGGTCCACGCTTTGGATTATACTGACCCATGTAAGTATGAGGTTCCTGACAGGCCCCCTGCTTCTGTACAATCACAACCAACTATTTTGTGCCATATTTTCATTCCATTCTATCTTATAGATACCCTGCATCCACTCCTGAGGAAGCGAGCGGGTCTTGCGAAATGTGTCGAGAAAAGATGCAATGTATACTCACATCATTATTGAATTGACATTATATGCATATGTTTCTGGTTGTCACCATATACCATTATGCCATATTTGCAGGAATGTTGATTGTGCCTGTACATACCATGTTGTTTATATTATAAGCAATAAATTCATTACTTTTATTTACCTTTAATATGTTTCTTTGACCTTATGCCCACCTCATTTAAAGTCCCATGGGCGCTTTCTGTAATTGTATAGGGATGGAGGCGTGGCATAACAGAGGCAATCAGCAGACCATTTCCTGGCCTTTCCACCAGCCCTACATGGGAGGGGTTTGGACCCTGGAATAGAGAGGACCATCGACCACTAGCCCAAGCCCTTCAAACAGACTACTCCTTAAATGTGGACGACCCCTCTGGATCGTCCTCCCCCACTTCCATACGTTGGCTCCAAAGGCAACAAGTGGTATCTTATATCCAAACTTTTCCCATCTTTGCCCGACCTTATTTCCGACTTCACTGACTTTGAAAACTTGCAGCTTCAAACCGATCCCCCACGCATGTGGTTTCCCAACTCTAGTCCCTCATACACACCGCCTCCAACCCTGACTTCCCTCCATATACACGGGTCTGGGAATCAGATTTGGGTCACTCTATCTCACCCTTGGAATAGCAAAAATGCTTCATCTTGACACATAAACTGTCCTTTGCCTCTAAAAAAAAAAAAAAAAAAGGATTTAAATTACTGACCCATTGGTATAGATGCCCCTCGACCCTATACCATATCAACCCGATGCTTTCCGATACCTGCTGGCGATGCTTCTCATCCAGGGGAACCCTGCTCCACATCTGGTGGAAATGCCCTCCTGTGCGAAAGTTCTGGAAAGCAATCTTCAAACTGTACTGCAGACTTATGATGACCTCGATCACTCCCTCTCCTGAAGTAGCTTTATTATCTATGCTTCCTGGTCCACTCAAATCAGTTAAAAAAGATTTACTGCGCCACTTTCTGGCAGCGGCTAGGACGTTCATACCTAGACACTGGAAACTGGTGAGCATGCCTTCCCTGGGGGACTGGACAGTTCAAGTGGACCGCATAAATGGCTTGGAGTGACTGTTGGCACAGGAATCAGATAAGGAGGACCAATTTTCCATGGTCTATGTTCCGTGGTCTATGTTTGGTTACTCCACGGGGTTCCTCTCCTGGGCCGAGGGGGACTCAAACGTTACCACGGTTTAGCCTAGGTGGAATACTACCCAACCTCCCTGTACTTCTGTTCATTCTGGTTTCTTGCAACCTCTCTCATTTCGTTTCCCCTTCTTGCTTTATTTTTATACCAAACGAATATTCATTTAGTCTCCTCCGGAAGGAATCTGGGATCTAAACAGTATGCTCATCCCGAGAACTGGCATGATAAATACACTGGATTGAGCCTACATCCTACATTGCCTATAAGTGGACACTGCACGTAGAGAAGATAGTGGTGTCCACCAAGTTTTGACAATTTCTGAAAAATGTTACTGTACCATATGGGCGTGTTTGCTTTACCAACACCTGTTGAAAATGATGATCGATATGTTCAATATGATCACAAGATGATTTATCTGTACCCTTTTGTACCTGTACTTTTACTATCTACTGATATGTTTTCAAAACATTATTCTTTAATAAAATAAGATTGAACTAAAAAAAGCTTCAGAAATGTAAGTTGAGAGCAGAAAGACTCTGTTTCTTATCCTGGCATTCATCCTTCCTCACCTGATTTCCCTACTAGCTACAGTTCTCTAGCTGTAGGCACCCTCCGTTTCTAAATGGCTCCAGGCCTGTAAAACAGCAGACTGTATTCCCGGATTCCATGCATTCCTATCTATGGCACTCTGGGTGGGAGGTTCCTCAGCACAAAATAACAAGAAGCTGCACAACCACCCAGAAGCACTCTAAAAAGGCTACTGAATCTACCTGCAACTGATTCTATAAATAACAGACTAAAGATAAACTGAGAAGACCTTCTGGCTTAGCACCTCTAAAATGATGCTACCATCGCATTAGCAATTCACTGATTTAAGGACAATTCCACCCAAAATATGTGTATACATGTCTTATGTGTGCAGCAGGGGTGTAACTATGGGGTCAAAATTGCGACCTGGCCTCATGCTCCAGGGGGCCCATGCAGCTCCCCCTGCACACCTGGATAGGAGGGGTGGCATATAGAGGAACCAATGCCCTCCATTTTCCTCTTGCAGCCGCTGAATACCTGCGGTAGGGAAAGGAGGATAATCAGGCTTTTAGCATCTGCGGGAGTTAAATGGAGGGCATTGGTTTCCCTATATGCCACCCCTCCTATCCAGGTGTACAGGGGAGCCGCATGCCCCCCCTGAAGTTCCTAAAAAAAAAGTAAAAATATTTAAAAGTAAAATTGTAAAACAATTATATAAAATGCTAAAAAATTTTTAAAAAATAGCAAAAATAAAAAACTACTAACACCAGTCAAGACGGCAGGAAGAGGGCTCGCTGCGGGACTGTAATAAAGGTCCCTGTGACGGGAGTAATGGGCCCTGGGCTCGGAGAGATGAGCCCTGGGTTCAAAGTGAAGGGCCCTAACCTGGCAGTTATGGTTTCTTGCAGCGGGGTCCTGAAGGTTCTAGTTACGCCTCTGGTGCGCAGCAGTGGGTTGGATTCAGTTAGCCTCCACTTACCCCATCCTACATGTCCTTCTACGTACTCACCATTTTTGTAAGCGTGTGGCTGGGACTGTCTCTTGGCAAAGGCATAAAGTGGACCGGGGTTGACTGCATGTGACCTTGTGGCCTCCAGGTGGTTTTCCTGACACTCGCCCTTCCTTCACTGGCATGTCCCCATACAGATATTGAAGAAGCATCAGCTGCAAAACCATTATAAAATAAAATTAGACAGCCCTTAGCGACAAATGCACTTTATCTGTCAATCTTTTTCCCTAGCTCTACAAATGATATACATGGTCACTTGCAAATGTAGAGAGAAAAAGACAAAAAAAGGGGGCAAACTTCTAGTAACACTTCACAGTGAGATCCACGCCACCACTGTGTTTAGGATAAGCACTTAACAGAAGGAAATTTACTATAAGACTGTGCCGCTTTTTTGGCTTTTTCACTCTATGGTTTTTTAAATAACAAAAGTCATACAAACCTCCTCTTCTTCTGGGGTCCCCCAGTGGCGCCCCTTCCCGCATAGAGTGCCCCCACAGAGAAGCGCTTTCCCTGGGGGCACTTGTGCGTGGGTGCGCTCCCGTGTCCTGCTGCTGCGTCCATTGACACAACAGCAGGACTCGATCCCACCCCCGGCTCTTGCGTCATTGGACTTGATTGACAGCAGCGGGAGCCAATAGATCCTGCTGCAATCAATCCAACGAGGACCAGAGACACCGGCTGGAGCTGGTGTACTCGTCCCCGTCACTGGAACGATTGGGCTCAGGTAAGTAAAAAGGGGGGGGCTCTGGGGGGGAGCTGCACAACAAAAGGTTTTTCATCTTAATGCATAGAATGCATTAAGGTGAAAAAATGTGAGGGTTTACAACCCCTTTAACTGGACCTAAGAACACATCCCTACAGTCAAGCACAGAGGTGGATACATTATGCTTTGGGTTTGTTTCTCTGTTAAAGGTACAGGCTGAACTTGCCGCATTGAGCGGCCAATGTACGGGGCCATATATTGTAAAATCTTGGATGAGAACCTTCTTCCCTCAGCCAGAACACTGAAGATGGGTCATGGATGGGTCTTCCATCATAACAATGACCCAAAACATACCACCAAGGCAAAAAAGGAGTGGCTCAAGAAGAAGCACATTAAGGTCATGAAGTGGCTTAGCCAGTCTCCAGACCTTAATCCTATAAAAAATTTATGGAGGAAGCTGAAACTTCGAGTTACCAAGCAAAAGCCAAGAAACCTGAAAGCAGAGTTCCACTCATTTGTAAGTTTATTAAAAGTCAGCAGCTACAAAAAGTGTAACTGCTGACTTTTAATAAACAGACACTCACTTGTCCCACGGTCCAGCGATGCGGCCGCCCAAGCTTTGCTCTTCTCCCCCGACCTCTCTGCAGCGCCTGCATTGTAAGTGTGGGCACCTGGCTGCGCTCTCTTAGTGGCCAGGCAATATTCTGGGATCTGTGACGTGTTCCAGAAGAATGTAGAGAGGGAGGGGGAAAGGAGGAGTCGCCTAGGTGGCGAGGCGACAAGAGCAGGATGTGGGAGCTGGGTACCTGTCAAAACTAGGTACCCGCTCCCCCCAAAAAAAGGACATGCCAAATGTGGCATGGAAGGGGGCGAGGAGTGCTTAAACCACTTTTGGGTGGAACTCCGCTTTAAGGATTTAGAGAAGATCTATAAAGAAGAGTTGACCAACATTGCCTCCTGAGATGTGTGCAAACCTGGTAACCAACTACAAGAAACATCTGACCTCTGTGCCTGCCAACAAGGGTTTCTTCACCAAGTACTAAGACATGCTTTGCTTGGGGATCAAATACTTATTTTACTCACTGAACTCCAACTCAATTTATAGCATTTGTTTTATGTGTTTTTTCTGGAATTTTGGTTGATATTCTGTCTCTATCATTTAAAATACACGAATGATAACAATTATAGACCCTTCATTTCTCTGTAAGTGGGCAAACGTTCAAAATCTGCAGGGGATGAAATAATTATTTTCTCCACTGTAACCATGTAAGACTGAAGGGAAGGCTGGAGTTCAGCTTTAATTTTTCCTTGTACATTTTATTGTTGAGCACATAAAGAAGAATAATGTTTGCATAATGTTTGTTAATGTAACATTAAGATCAAGTGGTTTTCGCTCAGAAAAAAATTAGCTTAATGGCGACATTTTCAAAGGTTTGAGTTGATTAAAATTCAGGATGACATTATATGGGTGTTTGACTCTCAAGCCGCATACACAAACCTAACCCAGAGAACCCAGCGTGTTTGTTTGTACTGTGCGCTTAATGGAGGTAGGAGATATTTTTGTTAATTTAGCTAGTTGTCCTTAACTGCGGCATGGCAGCATGGCCAGGCAGGATCACATATATGTACGTCATCCTGCCTCTTTAGCGGCACGCATCGCTGATTGCGGTTCCTGGTCTCCGGCCGCTTTGAGTGGCTGGGGGATCATGTGATCACTAAGTGATCACATGATTGCAATGTCAACAAACCTGTTATGAATGAATTTCATCCACAGCAGCTGTGTTTCCTTTAGTGATGCTGTGATTGGCCCACAGCAATCACATGGTACCTGGGCCAATCCCAGCACCTGGTCACCATGTGAAAGCTGTGGGCCAATCACAGCACACAATAGTAAATCACAGCTGTTATGAAAGTAACTCATTCATGACAGTTCAAAGCATTGCTGTTACGGTGATCATCACTGTAATAGCAATCAAAGTGTATAAGGAAAAAAATCCTGATCACCACCCAGAGTAGTACAGTGTTGGTATGGTGAGACTGAACTACTCTGATGAAAATATATAAAAAATAGTAAAAAGAGAAGGGAGGACTTCCACCATGCCACCATCCAAATACTGAACAAAAAGGATTGAGAGAGGAGTGGAATCCCCCTTAAAAAAAGGGCAGGACTTTATGGGCACAACACAGGCAGGATTGATTAAAAAATATGCTTTATTACAAAATCGAAAAACTAGACATGAAATACATAGACAAAAAGACACCCTCTGCTAAACAAGGTTAGGCACCACCCAAATACCAAAATATGGAGGTAGAGTCCTTCAAAAGTGAAAAGGTAAGATAATATGGGAAAAATTCCTGTGTGTATCACACGTAAAGAACTCGGTTTGCCTCCACGCTGGTCTGTCAACGCATTTTGCTTACAAGAGCTTCCTCAGGACAAAGACGGGGTGGGTGCTGGTTGGAAACTAGAAGAATGAAGAATGTGATCAAGGCGCTCTTCTGTCGCCGAAACGCGTCAGAGTCTTACCTGCAACCGTGTCATATATGGAACGATGGAATAAAAGATAATTCTCAAGATTTCCAGTGAGTGCCGACTCATTCTTCTAGTTTCCATGTACTAATTCTGAAACACTTGGAGGACGTTTTTGAGCCAGAGCACCTACAAGGGTAAAGTATAATTGCCTGTGTTGGGCTTCGCTGTGCAGATCGGTGTTTCCCTGTGGGTGGCTGCTAGTTGGCCCTTGCGTCCAGGGGACCGAGAAGTAACACATATACACACAGCAGTGTAAGCAGCACGGCTTCTGAAGCGAGCATAAAACTATAGGGTGGGGGGTAGATCACAAAATATATATGAAAAATGTGGATAATATAGCCCTATTTGATACTGTTTGTGTAAACGGGCAAGAAGGTATGCAGAGAGGCACCCAAAGCTCATTAAGAAGATACGTGGGCAAACATCCTGGATGCAAGCTGTGCTGCTTTAATGGCTTAAGCCGGCGGGGCAGAAATTCTCATATGGGTGCGAGTGACAGAGGTATTTGCAGGACCACAGCCACCCCAGAAGAAGGTGCACTGGAGATGTATGGCTCTAGTACTCAGAGCCACAGTGACATATCTGCGGCTGGATAGCAGCGTGCAGATCCTGGGAGGTAATCCCAGATGGGGGACTCAAAAAGCTTTTAGCGTGCAAGACGTGTGCATCCCTGCAGGCAGCGGGGTTGCACATATACTAGTAAGGGCGGCAATCAGCGACTTATAGCAGGACTGCGATATTGCGGCAGACAATTGGGCACTAACTGACACTTTTGACACTTTGTGGGAACCAGTGATATTAATACAGTGATTAGTGCTAAAAATATGCCCACTGTCACTGTAATAATGACACTGGCTGGTAAGATGTTAAACATCTAGGGCAATCAAAGGGTTAACTGTGTGCCTAACCAGTGTTTTGGTGTGAACTGTTTGGTGCTTTTACTCAGGGAAGTGATGGGTTTTATTCCCTGCTTTGCAGGGACACAAAATCCATCCCTTCCCCCCTGTCAGAATGCAGCTCTGCCTTGTTTACATAGGCAGAGATCCATTCTGTGTCTCAGCAGATGCCGACGGACATCCAGTGCCCAGCACCCACATATTGGCTTCTGCTGTGACTGTGAGTAATCATAGCAGAAGCGGCTCATGGGTGGTGAGCCCCCTGTAGGTGGAAGTGCAGAATCACGTATATAGTCATTGCCAAAAATGTTGGCACCCCTGCATTTCTCCAGAAAATTGTTGCAATCACAAATGTGTAGGCATTCTCGTGTTTACTTATTTTGTTTGCATTGAAATGACACAAAAATGTGGAGAAACAAGAAACAAAAAGCCAAATCTGACACATTCCAGGCAAAACTCCAAAATGGACTGGACAAAATTATAGGCACCCTCAATTTAATATTTGTTAGCACACCCTTGGACAGCACACCACGTTGTTTGATTTTAATCTACAATAAAACGGTTTTACACTATATACATCTCCTTTGCCGTTGCGACCACCCTGTCATTTAGACCCGGTTAACGGTGCAAGTGGAGCCAATTGCTGGAGGAAATCTGACCCATGGAACTACCAGTCCCAGCATGCATCCAAAGCGTCTGTGACTACTGTCATGGAAGTCCCATTTCTCTGGTGAGTGCGGGACACACAGGAGGGGAGCCCGGATTGCACAAGACCTCACAGCAATGTTTAAGCACTTGGAACCTTATAAGCACATCTATTAAGAAGGATTTTTTGAACTGCTACCCGTAGATGAACTGTGAATATCATACTGTGCAAAACTGATGTTTCTACTAAAGATGAACTTTGGGCTGTGACATCTTTTATATTGTCATGGATTATTTTTAATTTATACATTATGGATTAACCATTAGGGTTTTCTTATCCCTGATCCACAAGCACTTTTTTATTAATTTTTGTTATATAAGGGAAAGAGCGCTCTTATACACACTGTTTTACTTATTGCAAAGGCACTTGACACCTTTATTAGAGCACCAACTTTCTTAATTTATTTTTCAATTCACTGTACTGAATTCAACTCAGCACTGACCCTATTGGGTCAATAAATACACGCCTCACATCCATAAGCGCAGGACAGTGGCCCTAAATAGGATCACATCTATTATCGGTATAGTGCGAGCTGACAAAGTTGCACCCTGGGCCTGAAGGTGCGCTTGAATTTGTCTGGAAGTTGATCGAGATTATTTATCCACCATTCAAACAATCCTTTGATCAATTTCTCTCTTTCGTCCACGTTCAGGGAGATGAGCTACAGAGCCATGGGCTGTAAACTTCTTGACAATGTTGCGCACAGTAGACACAGGAACCTTAAGATCTCTAAAGATGGGACTTGCAACCTTGAGATTGTCCATTCTTTTCCCCAATTTTTGTCCCATTATTAGTGTCAGAGGGAGGAATAGCGCCCCATCGTTGGAATCGGTTGAAGGAATAGTGCCTCATTATTAGTGTCAGTGGGAGGAATAGCGCCCCATTGTTGGTATCAGTGGGAGGAATAGCGCCCCATCGTTGGTATCAGTGGGAGGAATAGCGCCCCATCGTTGGTATCAGTGGGAGAAATAGTGTCCCATTATTAGAGTCAGTGGGAGGAATAGTGCCCCATCGGTGGTATCAGTGGGAGAAATAGTGTCCCATTATTAGTGTCAGTGTGAGGAATAGTGCCCCATCATTGGTATCTATGGGAGGAATAGCGCCCTATCGTTGGTATCAGTGGGAGGAATAGTGTCCCATTATTAGTGTCAGTGGGAGGAATAGTGTCCCTTCATTGATATCAGTGGGAAGAATAACACCCCATCGTTGGTATAAGTGGGAGGAATAGTGCCCCATCATTGGCATCAGTGGGAGGAATAGCACCTCATCGTTGGTATCAATGGGAGGAATAGCGCCCCATCGTTGGTATCAGCGCGAGGAATAGTGTCCCATTATTAGGGTCAGTGGTAGGAATAGTGTCCCATCGTTGGTGTCAGTGGGAGGAATAGAGCCCCATCGGTGGTGTCAGTGGGAGCAATAGTGTCCCATTATTAGTGTCAGTGTGAGGAATAGTGCCCCATCGTTGGGATCAGTGGGAGGAATAGCGCCCCATTGTTAGTATCAGTTGGAGGAATAGTGCCTCATTATTAGTGTCAGTGGGAGGAATAGCACCCTATCGTTGGTATTAGTGGGAGGAATAGTGCCCCTTAGTTGGTATTAGTGGGAGGAATAGCGCCCTATCTTTGGTGTCAGTGGGAGGAATAGTGCCCCATCATTGATATCAATGGGAGTAATAGTGCACCATCGTTAGTATCAGTGGGAAAAATAGTGCACCACCGTTCGTATCAGTGGGAGGAATAGTGCCGCATTAATAGTGTCAGTGGGGGGAATAGTAACCTATCGTTAATATCAGTGGGAGGAGTAGTGCACCAACATTCGTATCAATGGGAGTAATAGTGCACTATCATTAGTATCAGTGGAAGGAGTAGTTCACCGTTATTAGTGTCAGCAGGAGGAATAGCGTAATATCGTTGGTATCAGTTGGAGGAATAGTGCCCCATCGTTGGTGTCAGTGGGAGGAACAGTGCCCCATCGTTGATATCAGTGGGAGGAGTAGTGCCCCATCATTCGTATTAATGGGAGTAATAGTGCACCATCGTTAGTATCAGTGGGAGGAATAGTGCACCATTGTTAGTATCAGTGGGAGGAATAGTGCCCCATCATTGGTATCAATGGGAGGAATAGTGCCTCATGAATAGTGTCAGTGGGAGGAATAGTAACCTATCGTTAATATCAGTGGGAGGAGTAGTGCACCATCATTCGTATCAATGGGAGTAATAGTGCACTATCATTAGTATCAGTGGAAGGAGTAGAGCACCATTATTAGTGTCAGTGGGAGGAATAGCGCCCTATCGTTAGTATCAGTGGGAGGAATAGTGCCCCTTTGTTGATATCAGTGGGAGGAGTAGTGCCTCATTATTAGTGTCAGTGGGAGGAATAGTGCCTTATTATTAGTATCAGTGGGAGGAATAGTGCCTCATTATTAGTGTCAGTGGGAGGAATAGCGCCCTATCGTTGGTATCAGTGGGAGGAATAGTGCCCCTTCGTTGATATCAGTGGGAGGAGTAGTGCCTTATTATTAGTATCAGTGGGAGGAATAGTGCCTCATTATTAGTGTCAGTGGGAGGAATAGTGCCTCATCATTAGTGTCAGTGGGAGGAATAGTGCCCCATCATTAGTGTCAGTGGGAGGAATAGTGCCCCATCATTAGTGTCAGTGGGAGGAATAGTGCCCTATCATTAGTATCAGTTGGAGGCTGTGAGACAAACTACTGCACATCCTTGACGCATTTCGCTTGGCGTCAACCCTCTCCCTTTAAAGTCTATCAAGCCTAAACTTTTCTCTTTTTTTAGTTTTGAAACAGTGGGAAAGTATTAGAACCCTTATTAAGTTTTATTTTTTGCTTGAAACACATCAAACCACACCACATACAACTCCTATAGACCCCTCTGTAGGGGTAGGTACATGGCAACATGGTGACACAATGTAAATCCATAATGCAAAAGCAAGCACTCTAACTTAATATCCAATGTGACTGGTCACTGGAGTGCCATATCAGCACAAAACACTTGTCATCTCCATATAAAGAGAGGCCTATGTACCCCCAAAACACTGGGGTTATATTTATTATTTGAGTTGGAAAGGTGAGCTAACCCCTTTACGTATTCATATAATATTTGCCCAAAGTTCTGTTTTAATCATGGTTCTATGTCATGATGGAATTGAGATGCAGAGAACAGAGGCTTTTGTGATATTTCAGGCCCGCTCCTGTCAAGCTGCCAAACCCTTCACATTTAGAGACTCGGTAAGTCGGCCTGCTTTGAGCCTCGGCACTTTTGGAAGCTACACAGTGGAGTGACCTAATTTCTACAAGGCGCTGTATCAGACAGAGGATTGTCCTAGCCGCTGGATCATTAGGCAAAAAACTGCTTATCTTCCCGTGTGCAAACATTAATATTAACATATTGCTAAGGGGACAGACTTATGTAAATCCACACACACAGCTCATTGTCAGAGGAGCTTATTAGAAAACCAGCAGAATATAGCTGGAAGAGGCAGAAGAAAGAGACACGGGGTCACAGACTGGAGAGAGCAATAGGGGAAAAAAAAAAAAAAAAGACTTGAAGCTTTCATACTTCTACTCTAATACCATACAAATGAAATCACTACACCATAAAGAACAGAGAGGGCAGTAGTGAGTGACACAAACTTCTTCGCCACCTTTAACAGTCTTATATTTCAGGTAGTGGTGGACACGCTGTTACGTACCTGGTGGAGGAGTCTGACTTATGCAGTGGGTAACCTCCCTTACGACCCTGACTCGGGAACCCCTGGTAGAGTAGACAGGTGGCTCGGGAGTGCAGGATGGCACGAGGGTCGGACTGGGTCACTGGTGATGGTATAGGTCCGTTGGTGCACTCGTGCACTAGAAGAATGGTCATACAGGCTGGGTCGTGAAAGAGGCTGGAGGTGCGGTACAAGAGGAGTAAGCAGGCGGATAGTCGGGTTCAGGCTGGGTCGTCAACAGGCGGGCAAGCAAAGTACAGGAGGGCTAGGCAAGAGAGTGGTCGTAGACAGTCCAGGGGTCGGTGCAGGCAGAAATCAGCAAAGTCAGACAATCCGGGTCACAGGAACAGAGGAACAGATAAAGGTAACTCAGGAAAACACACTATAAGCTGTAGATCAGACAGCACTTGTTACAGGAAGCAGGAAGTTTAAATAGAGCTGCTCCTCTAAGAACTAGAGGAAACAACAATCAAATGCTATTAACACTCCGCACCGTCTTCTAACACACGCGTCAAGATACACTTTCAGTGACAATGGGGTTTATTTAATAAAACTGGAGAGTGCAAATATCTGATGCAACTCTGCATAGCATCCAATCAGCTTCCAGATTTTATTGCCAAAGCTTAATTGAACAGTCTAAAGTTAGAAGCTGATTGGCTACCAAGCACAGCTGCACCAGATTCTGAGTGCACCAGTTTTATTAAATCCCCCCCCCCCCCCCCCCAAGGGGGGTTATTTACTAAGACTGGAGAATGCAAAATCTGGTGCAACTCTGCATATATATACACATACTGGTAGGTTAATTAGATCCTGTCTAAATTGTCCCTAGTATATGTATGAATGTGAGTTAGGGACCTTAGATTGTAAGCTTCTTGAGGTTAGGGACTGATGTGAATGTACAATATAAATGTAATGTGCAGTGTAATTTGACAGCGCCATATAAGTACCTGAAATAAATAAATAATAAATAAAATAGTATCCAATCAGCTTCCAGGTTTTATTGCCAACGTTTAAGTGTTACTAAACCCACAACAGTAACATCAGTCTGTATATGCAGCAGAGCATGCTTGTTATACTCACTGCGCGACCTAAGGGGTTAATCCTCTGCCTTGTGTAAAAACACTGTTTGATCCTGTCTTCTCTGATCCTCCCTTTCTTCCACTGTCCCCAATCAATCTCCCAATAGTACAGATCCTTGGGGGCACTCTGCACATGCTCAGTTTGGTGTGTATTGCCACAGAGTTGTTTTTTTCTTGGGACGGTGCATATGATCGGCTCAGGGCCAATCAGCACTATCAAGACAGAGGGTCAGGGAACCTGCAGTCTCATAGGATAGTTGGAGGAGAACAAAAACTCCTCCTGCAAGCTTTAACCAGACATTGATAGAAGTCACAAGACTGCTATATACTGCTTAATTAGAAAGGGTATTTAGCAGTTTATATTTACTAAAATAATTGCATTTCCATGTTCTGTGTACTGTGGAAGACCAGATATAGTGAATGCAGAGTCCTGGGTTTAGTAACACTTAAATTGAACAAGCTGAAGTTCGAAGCTGATTGGCTACCATGCACAGCTGCACCCAGATTCTAAATGCACCAGTTTTAGTAAATCAGTCCCGAAAACTACTTAAAGAGGAACTCCAGCCTTTTGCAGCCACCTACCTCCCTCCACCCCCAAAAACCCCATCAGATACAGGGGAGTGCTGTAAGGTGATTGTAACGAGGTCAGGGGATCACCGTGCAAAGAGGTTTTACATGGGCATTTTTGCTTTTATTTTGGCTGGACACTCCCCTGCAACTCCATTCAACCTACAGTTGTCACCTATCTATGCTTGATATTTTGGAGACCTCCTTATGGCTACGATTTACTATATTATATATTATTTTTTACCATCTTTGATAGGTTTGATATTTTTGGAGACCCCCTTATGGCTACATTTATTATAATATTTAAATATTATTTTATGTTTTCTCTGATAAGTTCAATATTTTAGAGACTCCCTTACTGCTACAGTTATATTATTTATATGTTAATGTTATGCTGTCTCTGATACATTTGATATATGAAGAACTTCCAGACGGCTCTATTTTATTATTTGCACCCTTCTACCTCACATATTTGACTGCTTTCTATATGTTTTACCTTTTTTTATTGTGGTTATTAACAGTGGCGGCTGGTGAAGTTTTTGGATGGGGGGGCGCCAGGCCCCGCCCTTCCCTGTGACTCCTCCTACTTTTAATAAGCCCCACCCCTTATAGAATCCACCCACTCCGTCCCCTGTATTCCACATATTGTGTCAGACCCACCTAAGATATTCCCCACCCCGAATAATTTTCATCCTCCTCAGTGTCCCTTCCCGCCCCGGACCGCGGGGGGGTAGGTTTTTGAAGTGGTCGGCGGTGACAATTATTGGTGTTATTTTTTTCCATTTTGTATATCTTTCGTCAGTTTATACACTCCATCTTCCCACGTTTATTATTTTATCTCGGCAGACCTTCAAGAAGTATATAGTTTACATAGTCTCTGTCGTATTGTAATTGTATATTTATTATATTGACATCGTCATTCCCTCAGAGATTTTATAACTTGAATAGTCTCTTTT
>BLSH010282580.1:3431156-3443849 GCA_018402905.1 Glandirana rugosa | reverse complement strand
AGTAATCAGTGGATATTTAAATTTCTGATCGCTGTATAAATGTCATTGGTCCCAAAAATGTGTAAAAAATGTCCGACATTTCTGCTGAAATATCGCAGTCCCGATAAAAATAGCAGATCGCCGCCATTACTAGTAAAAAAAAAAAATAATAATAAAAACGCCATAAATCAATTCCCAGTTTGTAGACGCGATAACTTTTGCGCAAACCAATCAATATACGCCGATTGCGATTTTTTTTTTTCCCAAAAATATGTAGAAGAATATAAATCGGCCAAAACCGATGAATAATTTTTTTAATGGATTTGTACTTTAGCAAAAAGTAAAAAATATTGTTCTTTTTTACAAAATTGTCGCTCATTTTTTGTTTATAGCGGCGATCAGAAATGACGCAGAGGGGATCAAATACCACAAAAAGAAAGCTCAATTTATGGGAAAAAAAGGACGCAAATTTTATTTGGGTACAACGTCGCACGACCGCGCAATTGTCATTCAAAATGCGACAGCGCTGAAAGCCAAAAATTGGTCTTGGCAGGAGGGGGGTTTAAGTGCCCAGTAAGGAAGTGGTTAACAGTGAGAGACAGAATAACAACAAAAATATCCAGAAAAACGCATTTCAAAAAAGTTATAAATTAATTTACATTTTAATGAGCGAAATAAGTCAGACATTTCTTGTAGTTGGCCACCAGGTTTGCACTCATCTCAGGAGGGATTCTGTCCCACTCCTCTTTGCAGATTCTCTCCAAGTCATGAAGGTTTTGGGCTGACGTTTGGTAACCCGAACCTTCAGCTCCCTCCACATATTTTCTATGGGATTAAGGTCTGGAGACTGGCTAGGCCACTCCAGGACCTTAATGTGCTTCTTCTTGAGCCACTCCTTTTTTCCTTGGCCGTGTGTGTGCATTGTCATGCTGGAATATACATCTACGGCCCATTTTCAATGCCCTGGCTGAGGGAAGGAGGTTCTCACCCAAGATTTGACGGTACATGGCCCTGTCTATGGTCCCTTTGATGCGGTGAAATTGTCCTGTCCCCTTAGCAAAAAAACACCCCCAATGCATAATGTTTCCACCTCCATGTTTGACGGTGGGGATTGTGTTCTTGGGGTCATAGGCAGCATTTCTCCTCTTCCAAACACGGCGAGTTGAGTTGATGCCAAAAAGCTTGATTTTGGTCTCATCTGAACACAACACTTTCACCCAGTTCTCCTCTGAATCATTCAGATGCTCAATAGCAGACTTCAGACGGCCTGCACATGTGCTTTCTTGAGCAGGGGGACCTTGCGTGCACTGCAGGATTTCAGTTCTTCACGGCGTAGTGTGTTACCAATTGTTTTCTTGGCGACTATGGCCCGAGCTGCCTTGAGATCATTGACAAGATTCTCCAGTGTAGTTCTGGGCTGATTCCTCACCGTTCTCATGATCATTGAAACTCCACGAGGTGAGATCTTGCATGGAGTCCCAGACCGAGGGAGATTGACAGTTATTTTGTGTTTCTTCCATTTGTGAGTAATCGCACCAACTGTTGTCACCCTCTCACCAAGCTGCTTGATGATGGTCTTGTAGCCCATTCCAGCCTTGTGTAGGTCTACAATCTTGTCCCTGACATCCTTGGACAGCTCTTTGGTCTTGGCCATGGTGGAGAGATTGGAATCTGATTGATTGCTTCTGTGGACAGATGTCTTTTATAGAGGTAACAAGCTGAGATTAGGAGCACTCCCTTTAGGCCTCATGCACACAGGACATTTTTTGACTGTTTTTCAGCTGCAGACGTTTTTTTCTACAGTCAATAAACCCTCCATCATGTTATCCTATGTGTTCATGCACACATAGGCTATTATCAGCTGTTTTTAGCAGTGACGTTTTGGAGCTGTAAAACCCCAAGACCAGAGGGTTCTTTTGGACGTTTTTCAGCTGTAAAAACGTTCAAACGCTCAGAAACGCCCAAAAACGTCATGTTTTTTTCAAAGTTTTTGGACATTTTAGATCAGTTGGGGAAAAAAAAGGCCTGGCCTTTTAAAAACGCTAAAAACGCAAAAAAACAGCAGTAATATAATGCTGGCAAAAGCTGAAAAGATCCCTTATAAGCTACTGACGTTTTTTGGACGTTTTTTTTAAAGTCCTGCGTGCGTGAAACCTAAAAGTGGTTGTCAAGTCTTGACAACCACTTTAAACTACAGGTAAGCCTATATTCAGACTTACCTGTAGGTCTTGGGAATATCTCCTAAACCTGCACCGTTTAGGAGATATTCCCTGTATTTGTATGTGCTGACGTCATCGGCACATGCGCAGTGAAGAAACGGGTTTCTTCAAGAAGTGTGCCATAAATGACGGCTCCCATGCGCATGCGCGGGAGTGATGTCAGCGCGGCTCCAGCCAATCACAGCGCTGAAGTCCGCACTGTGATTAGTCGGAGCCCGGGATTCCGGAAGATGATGGACACAGCATAAGTGTATAAGGTGTAGTATTGCGCAATCTGTCTAGGAAGTGTCACAACTGATGAATAAGTCACTTAATTGTATCAGGTAACAATATTGAAGTGACATAAGTGCAAATATTCATAAATGTGACTGATGTATACAAAGTGCCCCAGTGCTGTAAACCTGTCAAATAAATACAACCATAAATATTGATGTTATAACAATAAAAATGTATATAAACCAATGGATAGTGAAAAAGCCCGTACTCTAAGTGCAGCGAATAATTCCCCAGTGAATATCATTGAAGTATCATGTAAATGTACAAAAACTACTTATATCCATCACGGTAAGAAACATCAAAACAGTTCCATTTAATCCAACTTAAAGTGACTCAGTGCCGTTAAAGTGCTTAAAAAGCAATAAGGTGCTTCAATCATGCAGCCGGAGCCGGTGTGGAGGGTCCTTCCGTACACCGCCAAAGGGGCTTCTCTGTGGGTTTTCGCCCCCCCCCCCCCAGTTTCTTTGCAGAGCTGCACCAGATTTTGCACTCTCCAGTTTTAGTAAATCAACCCCATAATGACATCACAAAAGAACAATTAGAGGCCAGGGACAGAGCATTGCCATCCTATAACAGGGAGTGCCTGAACAAGGAAATTCATGGCAGGATCAAAAGATTTTTTAATAAAAGCTGCAGATTTGAAAATGACATTTGAAGAACTTTAACACAAGAGTTTAGCATATTAACCACTTCAGCCCCGGAAGGATTTCACACTTTAGGACCAGAGCACTTTTTGCGATTCGGCGCTGCGTCGCTTTAACTGACAATTGCGCGGTCGTGCGATGTTGAACCCAAACAAAATTTGCGTCCTTTTTTTCCCACAAATAGAGCTTTCTTTTGGTGGTATTTGATTACTGCTGCGTCATTTCTGATCGCCGCTATAAACAAAAGAAGAGCGACGATTTTGCAAAAAAAAAAAACACATTTCTTACTTTTTGCTAAAATACAAATGCAAAAAAAAAAATATAAAAAAACATTTTTTTCAACGGTTTTGGCTGATTTTATATTCTTCCTCATATTTGTAATAAAAAAAAAAATCGCAATCGGCGTTTATTGATTGGTTTGCGCAAAAGTTGCCGCGTTTACAGATGATGAGAATTCATTTTTGGGGTTTTTGATTTTTTTTACTAGTAATGGCAGCGATCTACGATTTTTAGCGGTACTGCGATATTGGGGCGGACATGTCGGACCATTTTGACACTTTTTTGGGACCATTGGCATTTATACAGCGATCAGTGCTATAAAAATGCACTGATTACTGTGTAAATGCCATTGGCAGTGAAGGGATTAACCTGGGGGGGCGCTCTAAGGGTTAACTGTGTTCCCTGGGCGTGTTCTAACTGTGTGTGGGCTGCCCTAGCAGGGGAAGGGGAGTGATCACAGCTTCCATATAGAGGAAGGCTGTGATCACAGTCCTTCCCCCCCTCACAGAACGGCATCGTGGGGGGGCATTGCGGGTAGCCGGCAGAGATCGAGTAGAGTTGCCACCTCATCCCTTTAAACCCGAACACATATGGATTACAAAGGTTCTGAGGCTAATTTAATGCAGATAAGGCATCAAGTGAGTTTATTAGTCCCTTAATCAGCCACAGAACCTGTCTAATTCATATGTGTTCGGGTTTAAAGGGATGAGGTGGCAACCCTAAGATCGAGTCCGCCGCACCTGCTCCCTGCCCCCCCCCCCCTGGACACAGTAGACACCTACGTTTGGCGGTCGGCAAGTGGTTAAATCTGCTCTTACAGGTTGCAGCAGGATTTTGACCTGATGATATTAGAGCCATGGGGAGAGGGTTGGCAGGGTGCTGGAAAGGTGATGTTGGTGAGGATGGTATCACACTAGCAAAGGGTTGCGCCCTATTGATCCTCTTTTCCCAACACAGGACTGCTAAAGTTTTAGTCTTTATATGGATTTTATTCTCTGCGCAGAACTTGTTAAAAAATTGCAAAGTGAGGAGCGACATCTAGTGGTCAACTATTTCTAATTCAGAATTCTAATGCTTTAGTAGTTTATGCAAACAATGGTCAAAGACAACTTATCCCTTCCCTGCGCAGATGGATGTAATTGGATAAATAAATATAACTAATTAAATGAATGAATCAAAAAAATGAAAATAAAAAAATCATGATATGAGAGAGCTGCACGTGTATAGTTACTAAATGCAACCAATATGTGAAAACCAGAAATTTGAACCGTGCTCACTCTGTGTACCCAATAAATAAATAAATAATATTCATCAATCAAGAATTTATAAAACTGTGCAAATATGTGCAAAGTTAAGTGCAAAAATTAGTCCAAAGCAGTTCATATAATGAGCCTTAGGTGGCGCTGCAACAATTAAAAGTAACTCAGTGCAACACAGTTCATGATGGTGACAAGTCGCCTCCCCAAATATAGGAGAGGAAGTGACAGTGTCCCAGAAAAAACACCATGGTGTCTCCCCCCAAATGCCTTTAGTGATCCTCTCCACCGCAACATATAATCGCACAGCGCACTCACCAGACGGTGTTGACTTCCATTACAGGTAGTCAAAACAAGCATAGGTTCAAATCACTCCACTTTGGATGTCCCACAGCCCCAGCCTCACTCCGGATGTCTTTGACTGACCGAGCACATCGCTTCCACTGTGTGGGACGCACCTGGAACACAGAACGGAATCCTAGTATTTCTGAATATGCGATTTTCTTCAGCAAGATTGTGTGATTTTAATTGATTTTACAGTAAACCTTGACATACTTCACCATGGGAAGCTCTCTTTTCTTGCTCTTTAATATGGCATGACGCTTGATGAGCTTCAAAGACATCCGGAGTGAGACTGGGGCTGTGCGACATCCTGCTGTGTTGCACTTTTGATTGTTGCAGCGCCATCTAAGGCTCATTATATGAACTGCTTTGGACTCATGTTTGCACACATTTGCACTATTTTATGAATTACTGATTGATGAATATTAGTTATTTATTTATTGGGTACACAGAATTTTCATTCTATGGCCAATCGTCTGAAATTCTTACCGTTAGTATGCTCCTTTCAACAGCCGGTTTTGATTTTTCGTAAGACAAAAGCTGGTTGTGCAGGCTATAAAAAAAATTTCCTACAGCAACTGTGTATCATTAGTACGGTTTTTGTACAAAAAAAAATTGTACAATCAAGACTACGCATGCTCAGAAACTAAAAAATATATACAAAACTATTCAACACATTACGTTACTTCTGACGTTGAATTCGGTCGTACGAGAATTTTCCTATTGTTAGTAAGCGCTTCACTTTTGACATGAGACTAGCATGCAACAAAAGCAGACGTTCTGTCGTCCGAAATTCGCATCGTGTGTACTTAAGGCTCGGTTCCCACCTAGGCGATCGGACTTCAGGGGCGACTTTGCTAGGCGATTTGAAAGAGACTTCAGAGCTACTTTGGGCATTACAACGCGACCTGAATCGACCTCCATGCCAGGCGACTTTGCCTGTGGCCAATCAGAGAAGAGAGGGAGGGGGAGTTGCCTTCAAAAGTTCTTTTCTTTTTCCTCTAAAGTCACTTCAAAGACGCTTCTTCATAGACGGTGATCCGACTTGGAAGCGACTTCCATTGACGTCTATAGGCTCAAATTGCCTAGAAGTTGCTTTGAAATAGTACAGGAACCTTTTCAGAAGTCGCTCTGAAGTCGGAGCGACTTGAGTAGCACATATTAAGACGGCTCCATTCATTTCAATGGGATTTCTGATGTCAGGCGATTTGAGGCGACTCGGGGCGATACAAGTCGGATCGCAAATCGTCTAGGTGTGAACGGGCCCTAAGGGTTGGTTAAACAGTAAACAGTGTACACATGATAAAAGAAACAAGTCCAAAAGGAAATGGAGAGAGGGTGAGAAAGGTAAAAAAAAATCTTACAGCTCCTTCAAGAATCAGGGATGGATCTCCATGCATAGACAAGAAAAACACAGACTGGAGGTAGTCGAACTGTATAGCAAACCATTTAACTATTTTCAATACTAGGCACTTTTACCCCCTTCCTGCCCAGGCCAAGTTTCAGCTTTCAGCGCTGTCACACTTTGAATGGTAATTGCGCAGTCATGCAACACTGTGCCCAAATGAAATTTTCATCATTTTGTTATCACAAATAGAGCTTTCTTTTGGTGCACTGGATTTTTATTTTTTGCTACATAAACAAAAAATGTTGGAAAAATAAAACGCTTCTTCGCTTCTGTTTTTGCAAATTTTCACAAAATTTTGCAAATAAATAATTGTTCCTGATAATTTTAAGCCAGAATGTATTCTGACACATTTCTTTGGTGAAAATAACCCAAATTAGTGTATATTATTTTGTCTTTAGGAAAGTTATAGAGTTCACAAACGATGGAATAAACCTGAAAATTGCATCAATCCTGATGTACTTACTGACGGCCTATCTCATTTGTTAAGGCCCAAAAGACATTACAGATGCTCCCCAAATTACCCTTTTTTTTGGAGAGTAGACAGTCCAAGGCATGGCAAGTTTTTAAAGTTGTCATTTTTTGTCATTCGGTTTTGGAAAATGAACAGCACAGTGTCATCATATAACGGATGTGGCGGTGATCAGGGACAATGAATGGTGACACTTTGATCAGAGCAATACAATGTTACCATAGGAACATTGTACTACTCTGGGGAAGTGATCAGTATTTTCTTTTTTGTTACACATTATGTTTGCATAAAGCAATGCATTACATTGCTATGTGCAAGCATTTTACTGAATAAAATCAATTCATTCAGTTTCTTTTGTTGTGATTAGCTGTGATTGGTCAGAGCTAATCACATGGTACAGACGGGCTGTGATTGGCCCAATATGTACCATGTGATCCCACTGACCCTTCACAGCTAGCAACACAATTGCATACAATGAAAGGAAGCCATCAGGGGTGTAACGATAGGGGTTGCAGTAGGGTTGCCACCTCATCCCTTTAACCACTTGCCGACCGCCGATCGGCATCTGACGGTGGCAAAGTGGCTCGTTCCCGCAAAACGCCGTCATACGACGGCGGCTGCGGGAACGAGTTTAGTGAGCACGCACGCGCCTCCGAGGCGCGCCCGCTCGCTCACTGTGTTCGGGGAGGGCCAGGGAGCGGGTGCGGCGGCTTCGATTGCCGCTGGCTACCCGCGATGGCCCCCCCGGAGCGAATGAGCGGAGGTCCGTGTATGTAAACACAGACCTCCACTCTGTGTGAGGGGGAAGGGCTGTGACCACAGCCTTCCTTTACGTGAAGGCTGTGACCACTTCCCTTCCCCAGCTAGTACAGTCCCCCCACAGTTAGAACACGCCCAGGGAACATACTTAACCCTTAGAGCGCCCCCTGCAGGTTAACCCCTTCACTGCCAATGGCATTTACACAGTAATCAGTGCATTTTTATAGCACTGATCGCTGTATAAATGCCAATGGTCCCAAAAAAGTGTCAAAATGGTCCGACATGTCCGCTGAAATATCACAGTACCGCAAAAAATCGCAGATCGCCGCCATTACTAATAAAAAAAATAAAATAAATAAAAACCCCAAAAATGAATTCTCATCATCCGTAAACGCGACCACTTTTGCGCAAACCAATCAATAAACGCCGATTGCGATTTTTTTTATCGCAAATATGAGGAAGAATATAAATCGCCCACAAACGGTGAAAAAAAATGTTTATTTATATTTTTTTTTTTTGGATTTGTATTCTAGCAAAAAGTAAGAAATTAGTTTTTTTTTGCAAAATTGTCGCTCTTCTTTTGTTTATAGCGGCGATCAGAAATGACGCAGAGGTGATCAAATACCACCAAAAGAAAGCTCTATTTGTGGGGGAAAAAAGGACGCAAATTTCGTTTGGGTACAACGTCGCACGACCGCGCAATTGTCAGTTAAAGCGACGCAGCGCCAAATCGCAAAAAGGGCTCCGGTCCTAAAGCTGGAAATCCTTCCGGGGCTGAAGTGGTTAAACCCGAACACATATGGATTACACAGGTTGTTGTTCTGAGGATAATTTAATGCAGATGAGGCACTAAGTGAGTTTAATTACCACCTTAATCAGCCACAGAATCTGTGTAATTAATATGTGTTCGGGTTTAAAGGGATGAGGTGGCAACCCTAGGTTGCAGTTGCACCCAGGCCCATGTGCCTCCCTTGAACACCTGGATAGGAAGGATGGCGGGGGTGGCATTTAGAGGAACCAGTCTCCTCCATTTTTCTCTATCCAGTTTACTTGTCTTCTGCTGTTCCCAGGGTCCCTGTGTGCTTCCCTGGTTCCCCCCACAGAGCTGCTGTCTTCCCCCCTCCTCTCTCCTGCCAGCTGCTGTAGAAGATGTGTCATGATGGAGAGATGGGAACGGGTCAGTAAATTTGTCATTTACTGGCTCCTTCCTTTTCTGAATGGACAGAGTCAGTGATTGGAACCAATTTGTTCATTCATAACTGAAGCATAGTAAACTGTTTTTACTATACTTCCGTATCTGAATGAATGGGAGCCTCAATGCATAGCTATTCCTGTCCATTCATTCTGTGCAGCTGAGGCTACACAAATGGAAATTGAGAGCTGAGGTTTGTTTAGACCCCTGGTATCTCATCAAAGCCCCCCAAAAGAGCTCCTAAAAAATTGTAAAAAAAATTGTAAAAATAGAATTGTAAAAGAAATAAAATTAAATGGTAAAAAAACAATAGAATTAAAATAAAAATTAAAAACTACTGAGACCAGTGAGGGAACTATCAGGATTGCAAAGGTTGCAATTGTGACCGGGCCCTGGCATTTCACCACCATGGGAAAGCCAAAGATGGCAGAAAGGGGGCCCGCTGCAGAACTTGTGAAAGGGCCCCGCGGTGGTACCATAATAAAGGGACCCGCAATGGGAGTAAAGGGCCCCAGGATCAGCGGGAAGGGCCCTGGCAAGGGGTCAGTGGGCCCTTCATAATTTCTTGCACCGGGGCCCTGAAGGTTCTAGTTACGCTTCTGGAGGCCATCCATTGTATACAACTGTCATGTGCCCTGCTGTGATTGGTTACAGCGGTCACATGGTACTGGCAGTGGGCCAGTACAGCGATCGATCATCAGTTGTATCCCGTCGACACAGCTAGTGACAGATCGCGCCAATGCGTGGCCCCGCGCGATCCGGCAAGACGTCATTAGACATCCGCCCAGATTGGTGAGAGGTTCACGCCGGCGTCATTATGCTATACGTCGGGTGTGAACCAGTTAAAATAGCATACGTATATTTCGAGTTCTAGACAAAGTCCAATATAACTTCAAAGAGTCGGATAAGAACTAGCTAGGTGGGGAGGATGCAAAACCATTGCACAGAACAGGTAAATATGATGTGAAGGTAGATTTCCTTTAAGATTACATAAAAGTTTCAATGAAGTGTAACTAAAGGCTGGAATGTATTTTCGTTTTGGATAGAGGGGAGAAGGATTGGAACCTAGATTTTTCTTGCTGTCTGTGGTTCAAGTACGGAGATTCACCCTCTCTATTTGTCCTGTCTACCATTATCACCCAGAGTGAAAGTCAGAGGCGTAACTAGAACCTTCAGGGCCCCGGTGCAAGAAATTATGAAGGGCCCCCTGACCCCTGGCCAGGGCCCTTCCCTCTTCCCACTCATCCTGGGGCCCTTTACTCCCATCGTGGGTCCCTTTATTACGGTACTGCAGTGGGGCACTTTCACAAGTTCTGCAGCAGGCCCCAGGGGGACCAGGGAAGCACACAGGGGCCCTGGGAACAGCAGAAGACAAGTAAACTGGATAGAGGAAAATGGAGGAGATTGGGTCCTCTAAATGCCACCCCCGCCACCCCTCCTATTCAGGTGTACAAGGGAGGCACATGGGCCCCCTGGACCATGGGGCCCGGTTGCAATTGCAACCCCTGCAACCCCTATCGTTACGCCCCTGGTGAAAGTGAAAGACAATCCAACATTTTGGGTTGTGACCAGAACAAAAGTAGCCACTAATCTTAAAATAAAAGACCACCTTCCCAATGGGGAACCATCCAGACCAAGCTGGATTCATGTGAACTAAGATCCTTATCAAGAGCCCCCTCTTTGGAATGTGTGCCTTGACGACCATGCTGCCTTTAGGGTGACTTACTCATATTGGGTCTGGATGGCTCCCCATTGGGAGGTTGGTCATTTTATTTTAAGATTATGTTGTTTACTGAATGTACCTGAATTTTCCACCTGAGAGGAAGTAGCTTCACCTTGGCTTACTCATTTGCACCTCTATAGGCAATATACACAGCTATGAATTCTAGTCTAGCCTACTGGCTGATATTACTCTATTAAAGATTAGGAGTGGGTTTCAGGCAGTTTATTGATTCTGTCATGTGCTCCTGATCCTAGGTTCACATTGGAGCAATATGGCATGCGATTTGACATGTCAAGTCGCATGCCAAATCTGTCGCTATCGCCTGCAATGGCACCGGCCGAATCGGTGTGATGCCGACTTTGCGGCGCTGCGCCGATTCCCAAAAGTAGTTTCTGTACTACTTTTGGTGACTTCGGGGTGCGATTTCCATACACAGATGTCTCCCCCCCCTCCGAAGTCAGACTGACATGTGGGAATGAAATGGTGAGAGTTCAGCTGACCTCGCACCATTTCATTCCCGCACCTGAACCTGGGCTAAAGGAGGATTCCCAAAATGTGTCAACATGTGAACTGTAATCAGAATCTTTGCCTGTTGTGAAGAGTAATTTTCAATGTTGTGTAATAGATTTTTTTTTTATGATTATTATTTTCATTTTTTTAATTAATTTTCAACATAGTTACAAACATGACACTTTGTCAAATGACGAAACAAAAAACTAAAAAAAAAAAAAAAGGAACAGAAACCAGAAAAGTCTCATACATCAGCACAAGTGGTCAGCACAGCCCTGGCGAACAGCAAAGGACAATCTCAGGATAAGAGGCAACTACGAGTCCACATAAAAAGATTATTTTCCCACAACAGTTTTCATGCAACTGGCTATGGCATCTAGAAAAGAAAAAACACCACTGCACAAATCCATTTCATGTGCAATACAATCGGATACCCAACTCCATCACATTGCAATAGGAACCACTACTTACAGTATGTGTAATAGATTTTTAATTGTATATAACAGGGATATGCAATTAGCGGACCTCCAGCTGTTGCAAAACTACAAGTTCCATCATGCCTCTGGGTGTCATGCTTGTAGCTGTCAGAGCCTTGCTATGCCTCATGGGACTTGTAGTTCTGCAACAGCTGGAGGTCCGCTAATTGCATATCCCTGTTATATAATAACCACTTGCCAACTGCCATATAACAGTTTTACTGCTACAGGGTGGCCGCTGTGCGCAGGATCACATATATATAGTATATATACCTGATCCTGCACTTCCGGGTAGGGGGTGCGAATGCACGCCGCCAATGGCTTGCTCCTGCTGCAATCACACATAGTGGGAGCCTCCATCAGCTGGTAGACTCGATGTCCGCCGGCACTCACTGATTATAGAGGAGAGAGGCAGATCGCCGTTCTGACAGGAGGGAAGGCAAGGATGCTGTGTCTCTGCAAAGCAGGGACTAAGATCCACCTCTTCCCCTAGTAAATGCACCTCCAACAGTTTAGAAAAACACTGGCTAGGCACACAGTTAACCATTTGATCGCCCCTTATGTTAACCCCTTCCCAGCCAGTGTCATTAGTACAGTGACAGTGCCTATTTTTAGCACTGATCACTGTATTAGTGTCACTGGTCCCCAAAAAGTGTCAGTTCAATATATGCTTATTGAGATTTTTTTTTTTACCAAAAATATGTATCAGAATACATATTGGTAGAGTTGAGCGAACACCTGGACGTTCGGGTTCTGCTGGTCCGTCCGAACTTCGGGACAAAGTCCGGGTCCGGGTCCGGACGGAACCCGAACGCTCGCACGGACAAGGCCTGGGCCTGGGCCTGAAACAGGGCTTCAAGCCTGCCTGGTCGTCTTGGGCTTGCAGGTCCACAAGCGAGTTGAGATGGTTATACATAAGACTATGTATAAAAACCATTTTTTTTTTTAGAGTTATTCGTATATAACTTGACTGTGAAAAACCCCTGGTCACTGTGATTATGTCACTAGTCACGATTTTTATCCGTGACAGTGACATGATTACTGTGACCGACCCTTCCCCAATTGTATTCCCCGCTAGTTTACCAATTGACACACGGATCGGTCACAAAAAGATTTGACAACCTCCACGTAAATGATCCCCTTCTCCACCTAGAATCAGGG
>BLSH010282580.1:3401254-3415413 GCA_018402905.1 Glandirana rugosa | reverse complement strand
CCCCCCCGGATCACACTGCTGCCTCATGCATACAATGCTGTGGGTCTCTGCCCCCTCCCCCTGGATCACACTGCTGCCTTATACACACAATACTCAGGCTCTCTGCTCCCCTCCCTCTGGATCAAACTGCTGCCTTATAAACACAATGTTCTGGCTCTCAACCCCCCGGCAGTCTGCATCACAGTGCTGCCTTACACAGACTCATCATTGGATCTCACCTCCAGCCTTGTGCTCAAGCTCTTACACAGCCTGTGAACAGCTCTGCCATTGGAAGTCCCCTCTTTCTTCATCTCCCGATGCCTCCCTCTGAGTTCTCAGGAGCCAGAACTACAGAGGAGGCATCGGGTATCACTGCATGCTGACAGTCAATACTGAGAACCACACCGGAATCAACATTGGGCGGTATACATCCGCCACAATGTTGATTTACCGCAGAACTCCTGGGGACCACCAACATTTTCTCATGGACCATCAGTAGTCCCCGGACCACTGGTTGGCGACCGCTGGCCTAGTGTACACTTGAGGTGTAAAAACATGTGGCTGAGCCGAATTTTTAATGTTACCCCCAAAGCTGCAAAGGCAGCCACACGGAGGTATACACATGCTGCAAAAATAATTACAATTATTTATGTTCGCCAGGCAGTACCACCATTCACATGGATGGGGCAATGCCCCAACTGGCTGCTAAGCACGGGATTGCATCACAATGCTGTGGGCATTTAGGGGTTAAAACAGGCGACATAACACCTCCACAAGGCCCTCTGAATGGTGATCCACCACAGATCACTCTTCAGAGAGCTAACGTAAATGTAAACAAACCCTATAGAAGTCTATGGGGCACTAATGGGGAAGCGTGGGCAGGTCTGGTGGTGTTGTGAACAAGCAGCAGAAGGGAGACCAGCAGATTGAGGTAAGTATACATTATTATTATTATTATCCAGGAGTTATATAGCGCCAGCAGTGTGCGCAGCGCTTTACAACATGGGGGCAGACAGTGCAATACAAATCAATACAGGAGGAATCAACATCTGTAGAGGTGGGGGCAAAAAGGATAAATGTACTTTGTTTTATATTGTGCGCATCCGGTCTCATTTACATCCGTGCATTGTGGGAAATCGCGTTTTCCCGCCACGCACGTCACGCGTGTTTTGATCCTACTGTGGGTGAACAGCACCCCAATGCCCATCAGCATGCTGCAGCGCACCATTGTGTACCCAGGGGGGGCTCCTTCAGGGCTTCTTCACACCATAAAGTGCATCCGGGCGTGCGTTTTTTTTTAATGTTCCTGCGCAGTGCGTTTTAGGCTTCCCATTAACTTCAATTTTCATTTTTTAAAACTGTGCCGCACCAAAGTGCACGCTACCATGCGTTTTGGAGGCTGCAAGCACACCCGCGTTTGCTAGATGTGGGGGGGGGGTGCCTTTAAAAATGATTGGCCAATGTGAACATCTGCAGGAGGCAGCGTTTCCGTGCGGTGCAAGAAAACGCTCGCTGTCGCACAATTCCCGCACCGCAGCCGCTCAGGACAAGCCTTAACACTTGCTGTGGAGTGCGCTGTCCTCTGAACAGTGAATTGTGTTCGGATTGCTTTTCAGAGGGCGTTGTATCGCCTCCTGACCGCCTGATTTAACCCTAGAATGCTGCACCGCCCGTACCTTAGAGATTTTGCGATTCGCCCAATTTTTGTGACATTATTTTTAATGGGTCGCCGTCACATAACACGATGGGAAAGGTCCATTAATTGCAAAGCAGGTGACAGCGGGTAGATTGGCGCTGCTTGCAGGAACCTTAACAGCGGAGAACGTGATTGGCTGAGCGCAGAACCCGCATGCAGCTCTGATAGTGTCATATTTCAGGTATGCATTCCTTCACATACAGAATGGGAGGAATTGCACCTGTTTAGTGTTATTCTGCATTGCCATGACACAGGACACCTCTGATACCTGAAGACAATGTTATTATCCATTGGCATGGCACTATGCATGTCATGTAACACCTAATGTATCACCTTCATGGAAGAGCCCAGCTGGCAGACAGCATATATCACATTCACGTTGCCTAGCCGCTCGAGAACGGTCAGCTATTCCAATATGGCGGCGCCACCGACAACCTTATCGCATACTGCTCCGTTAAACCGGTATACGCCACCACCGGATTCTACCCCCCTATTTTAAGTGACAATTGGTATCGTCCCTCTATTGGCGAATGCTAACTGGCCTGGACTATAACGCTAATAAGGGGTGGATATGTATACCCCTATAAAGACTGCCATGGTTCAGCCCATGTCGTTGCGTTGAACGAAGACGAGACCACTTGGTTTATAAAATGGGGGTGCGCGGCATAGTTAATGAGTGACTTCCTGGACAGGGCTATCCCATGCCTGGCGGAGGGGGAGGCGTGCTCCTGGGCTCCCTTGAACAGGGGCAGGGTTGGCTGTGGATTCCCCCCCGCAGTAGAAGGGGGATGGTGTGAGCCGGGGAAGGGAGGATTCCAGGGCTGCAGACAGTGAAGAGGGATCAGCAGGTGAGGAGTGTGGATTCCTTTATGATGGGGGAGGGGGGGAGAGCTGTGTGTGTGGGGTGTCCCCTGTGTGCTGACATGGTGTCACCCTCACCTATATAATTATAATGTCACCTCACATTACAGCTTCATTCTCTGTGTGGCCTGCAGCCTGGGGCCCATTGGGGCTGCTGCTTCTTCTTGTAAGGGGCCAATCAGGTTCATTGTTTTCCTTCATTGGGCCCCAGTCACACCTCAGCGGTCCCGGAATAGCGCAAAGAAAAGGTGCCATAACGTGCGTCGCGCTTGCGGTGGCGCAATTTTTTTTAGGCCGCTTTCACACCGCAGCAACGCAGAAACACGCGAAAAGATGCACAAAAACACGCGCCGCGCTTTTGGCGCCTTTTTTTTTAACCACTCCCAGCCATTTCCCTCCGACATGTAAAAATCATAATTTTTTTTTTTTTTTGCTAGAAAATTACTCAGAACCCCCAAAACCAATATTATTATTTTTTAGCAGAGAACCTAGAGAATAAAATGGCGATCGTTGCAATTTATGTCACTTTATTTTTTGTGCAGTAATTTTTCAAACGCAATGTTTTTGGAAAAAATAATTTTAATGCAAAAAAAAATAATCTATAACCCAATTTTTTTGGTAAAAGATGACGTTACTCCGAGTAAATAGATACCCAACGTGTCACGCTTTAAAATTGTGGAATGGCGCCAAACTTCGGTAGGTAGACCCCTTTCACAATGAGGCGGCTTCCGGGTGCTTCTGCGCTGAAAATAGCCCCTGTAACCCGCCTCCCATTCATTTGAATGCGCGCTTTCACACCGGGCGGTGAAGAGTGGCATCTTTGGGGCACGTTGAAATAGCGATTCAAAAACACCCCTGCGCATTGAAATGAATGGGCAACGCTTTCAAAACGCCTTAAAAGCGCTGCAAAACTGGTCTTTTTGTTTTCAGTCTATTTAAGGTCACATTGTCACGTGACCCTAGCGCCTGAAGAGTGCCGCTAAAGCACCGCAAAATCAACTGGCGTTTTAGCGGCAGTTTTTGCAGCGCCTCAGTGTGAAAGGGGTCTTAAAAAAATCTCCATAGGCGACGCTTTGAAAATGTTTAAAGTTACGAAGGAGGTCTTGCGCTAGAATTATTGCTCTCGCTCTAACAAGCGCAGCGATACCTCACGTGTGGTGTGAACACCGTTTACATGTGTGGGCGCAGCCTATGTATGCGTTTGCTTCTGTGTGCGAGCTCGTGGGGACGGGCCGCTTAAAATTTTTATTAGTGAGTATTAGTGCCAATCCGTGCAGCATACCAGTGCCCATCAATGCATTATATCATTGCAGCCTCATCCATTCCCATCAATGCAGCATATCAGTGCTGTGACAGGGGACATTTACTAATTTACCAGTGCTGCCCCATTAGTACCAATCACTGCAGCATAGCAGTGCCCCCTATCAGTGCCTATCAATGCAGGATATGAGTGCAGCCTCATCAGTTCCCATCAATGCAGCATATCAGTGCCCATCAATGCAGCTTATCCGTGCAGCCTCATCAGTTCCCATCAATGCAGCCTCATCAGTTCCCATCAATGCAGCCTCATCAGTTCCCATCAATGCAGCCTCATCAGTCCCATCAATGCAGCATATCAGTGCAGCCTCATCAGTCCCATCAATGCAGCATATCAGTGCAGCCTCATCAGTTCCAAACAATGCAGCATATGAGTGCAGCATATCAGTGCCCATCACTGCAGCATATCAGGGCAGCCTCATCCATGCCCATCAATGCAGCATATCAGGGCAGCCTCATCAGTGCTCATCAATGCAGCATATGAGTGCAGCCTCATCCATGCCCATCAATGCAGCATATCAGTGCAGCCTCATCCATGCCCATCAATGCAGTCTCATTAGTGCCCATCAATGCAGCACATCAGTGCCCATCAATTCAGCATATCAATGCAGTCTCATTAGTGCCCATCAATGCAGTATATCAGTGCAGCCTCATCCATGCCCATCAATGCAGCATATCAGTGCAACCTCATCCATGCCCATCAATGCAGCATATCAGTGCAGCCTCATCAGTGCCCATCAATGCAGCATATCAGTGCAGCCTCATCCATGCCCATCAATGCAGCATATCAGTGCAGCCTCATCCATGCCCATCAATGCAGCATATCAGTGCAGCCTCATCAGTGCCCATCAATGCAGCATATCAGTGCAGCCTCATCAGTGCCCATCAATGCAGCATATCAGTGCAGCCTCATCCATGCCCATCAATGCAGCATATCAGTGCAGTCTCATTAGTGCGAATCAATGCAGCATATGTTCGCAGCCTCATCAGGTCCCATCACTGCAGCATATCAGTGTAGCCTATCAGTGCCCATCAATGCAGCATATCAGTGCAGCCTCATCAGTCCCCTCACTGCAGCATATTAGTGCAGCCTCATCAGGGCCCATCAGTGCAGCATATCAGTGCAGCTTCATCAGTGCCCATCAATGCAGCATATCAGCGCAGCTTCATCAGTGCCCATCACTGCAGCATATGATTGCAGCCTCATCAGTGCCCATCACTGCAGCATATGATTGCAGCCTCATCAGTGCCCATCAATACAGCATATCAGCGCTGCCTCATCCGTGCCCATCAATGCAGCATATTAGTGCAGCCTCATCAGTGCCCATCAATACAGCATATCAGTGCTGCCTCATCAGTTCCCATCAGCACCCATCAATGCAGCATATCAGTGCAGCCTCATCGGTTCCCATCACCACTGCATATCAGTTCTCATCAATGCAGCCTCATCAGTGCAGCATATCAGTGCCCATTAGTGCAGCCTCATCACTGCACATCAGTGAAGAAAAAAAAATTACTTATTTGTAAAATGTTATAACTGAAATGAAGAAAGGTTTTGTTTTGTTTTTTTTTTTCAAATTATTCGGTCTTTTTTTGTTTATTAGGAAAAAAATAAAACCCCAGTGGTGATTGAATACCACCGAAAGAAAGCTCTATTTGTGTGAAAAAAAATGCATGACCGTGCAATTGTCTTTCAAAGTGTAACAGAGCTGAAAGTTGGCCAGGGCAGGATGGGGGTGAAAGTGCCAGGTAGGCAACTGTTTAAAAAAAAAAAAAAACTTGTAAAAATGTGACCAGACATGCACCGGACCCCCAGCTGTGAGATGCGGCCACAGCTAGTGTGAACCCAGCCTCATAAGTGTCAGTTGGTGTCTGATTGTCCGCCGCAATATTGCAGTCCCGCTATAAGTCGCTGATCGCCGCCATTACTAGTGTAAAAAAATTAAGTAAAAATTCCATAAACTTATCCCATACTTTGTTGACGCTATAACTTTTGCTCAAACCAATCAGTATACACTTATTGGGATTTTTTTAACCAAAAATATGTGTAGCAGAATACACATTGGCCTAAACTGATGAGGAAATTAGATTTTTTTTCTTTCTTTTTTTTTTTTATTGGATATGTTTTACAGCACAAAGTAAAGAATACCAGCAAAAGAAGGCTCTATCTGTGGGGAAAAAGAGACAATTTTATTTGGTTACAATGTCGCACAACCGCACAATTGTCAATTGAAGTAACGCAGTGCCGTATCGCAAAAATGGCCTTTTCGTGAAGGGGGGTAAATCTTCTGGAGATCAAATAGTTAAACCTCTTCCTCTCCCCCTCAATCTGCTGATCTTTCTTCTGGTGATTTGAAGGCTGAACGTTTGCAATACACTACTAGTATTTACGATTGTGATGGCTGTGATTGTTTCACAGTGATCACAAGGTACAGAATCGCTCTACGTGGCTCTGTACAATTATGACTGTCATTCCGGGGTGCACTGGCCACCTGAGTGTTTTCTGAAATGCCGTTTACAAACTGCCCTCCAGAAATACACATCCACCTCCCCAGCCTGTTTTACAGTATAATATTTCTACAATATGTACAGAGGTGGTTAAAGTCCAGGCAAGATCAATTCAGTGGTAATGGTGCTTTCCTCATAGTGGGCCCTTTCTTTTATAGGGAACCTTTCACAGGGGCGTCCTGTTTGTTTTTCATTCATCCATTTTCGGAAGAGAAACTTACAGAAATTCATTCCTATGGGCATGTGAATGTAAAAGGATTGTTCTGTCCTTGCTACACATTTCCCTGTGTATAACTTGACATGGTGCTCAATATTTTTTTTTTTTTTTTGGGGGGGGGGGGGACAAACCTGGCCCCCTCACTCACACTACCCCGCCTGAACGGGAAGGTGACGGTGCGTCGCCTTACCGTATCCTCACGGGCAATCTTGCTGAGCCGTTGTTTGGGGGAGACCACAAAGCCCCCCGGGTTGATGCTGTTGCTTGGCTCCGGGGGCCTCCTCTCGCTGTTGCTGTGAGATACGGGGAGGAGGACGATGGCGAGGTGGTGTTGGTGCTGGATCCGGGGTAGGACTCCCGGAAGAAGCTGTTGCTGCCCCTCCACCTGCTGCTCCTCGCTGCACATGGCCCTCAACTTGCGGAGGGAAGAGCCGGGGCCATTGCTTCCCCTCCTGGCCGAACAGGAAGTGGGTCCTGAGACCTGATTGGCCGAAAGTCCTAAGAGCCGGTTCACACTGAGGCGACTTGTCAAGTCGCCTGACAAGTCATCCCCATGCAGTGCAATGGAACCGTTCTAATAGGAGCGACTCAGGTCGCTCCGACTTAGAAAAAGGTTCCTGCACTATTTTCGGGGTGCCCTCAGCGTGACTTCCATTGAGTTCTATGTAAAGCAGTCTCCTTGCAAGCCGCGCTGAGGTAGCCTCGAACGGGGCGACTTGCTTTGCCCTGCAAGACGTGCCGCCTCAGTGTGAACCGACTCTAAAACTCCCTGACCAACCGGGTCTCAGGACCCGCTTCCTGATTGGCTGGGAGGAGAAGCAGGAAGACCTTGGTGAATATTAATTCGTAATGTCACACAACTGGGTGGGCTTGGGCGCCCCAAGCACACCCTTTTTGAAGCCAATTAGAGCCTCAGGCTCTAATCATGTGCTTCCAAAAAAACACCCCATAGAAATCCATGCGTTTGGTGCCCTGCATGGAGATTAGGGGCCAGGCGCATGGATTGAGGGGAGACGCCCCTGTGCCCCTTATGAGCGGCCCGCCACCTATTCTACAATAAGCCAGACTGAATGTAATCTTGAAGCTTTATTGACAAAACTAGGTGGTTAAAACTATTTGGGGAAAAATGAGAAATACATGCAATCAATGTACATACTAACAAACACAATGGAATAATTAGGCCACAGATGGTAATAAGGCCATGCTCACCAGCGATGCTGCCTCTAGGCTGCTGCAGAGAATTATGGCTGGTTGCTTTCCATCGGTTCTTAACCACTTCAATGCCAGGCACTTAGAACACTTCCCTACCAGGCCACTTTTCAGCTTTCAGTGCTGTTGCAATTTGAATGACAATTGCGCGGTCGTGCAACGTTGCACCCAAACAACATTTTTATAATTTTGTTCCCACAAATAGAGCTTTCTTTTGGTGGTATTTGATCACCCCTGCGGTTTTTATTTTTTTGCGGTCCAAACAAAAAAAGACCGAAAATTAAAAAAAGGTTTTCTGTTTCTGTCACAAAACTTTGTAAATAAGTACATTTTCTCCTTCACTGATGGGCATTGATAAGGCTGCACTGATGAGGCAGTACTGATTGGCACTGAGGCGGTACTGATGAGGCACTTGTATGCAGCACTGATAGGCGGCACTGATATGCAGCACTGACTGGCACTGATGGGCACTCATGGGTGGCACTGATAGGTGGCACTGGTGGGGGGCGGCAATGACAGATGCACTAATAGGGGCCCATTCCCTGGTGGTTTAGGGCGGCATCTGAAGTTGGCACTGAGTGCCATCTATGTTGGGCACTGTGCCCTTTACCTGATGGTCTAGGTTGGGCTCCCTGGTGGTCCTGATCGGCTCCCCAGTGGTCTCCTACCTGGGTGGGCTCTCTGGTGGCATAGGGTGGTGATCCTAGGGGGGGCTGCGCTGATAAACACTCAGCACAGACCCCCCGTTCGGCTCTCCACTACTCGCGTCTGCAGACGCGAATAGTGGATAAGCTGATAAACAGCTTTTCCTGTTTACACTGTGAGCAGCTGTGATTGGTCACGGCTGATCACATGGTAAAGAGCTTCCGATGGAAGCTCTATACCGAGATCGGTAATGCGGTGGGTCAGACTGACACACTGCATCACCGATCGCTGTTATGCGCGCCCCCACGGGCGCACGCCGGCATGTTATCCTGCTGGATGTCATATGACACCCAGTTACTGAACCAGTTCCCAGCCCTCATTCTGCATATGGTGGTAGGGAAGTGGTTAAAGGAATTGTAAAGGCAGAAGGTTTATTTATCTTAATGCATTCTGTGCATTAAGATAAAAAAGCCTTCTGTGTGCAGCAGCCTCCCCAACACCCCTCTAATACTTGCCTGAGCCCCATCTCTATCCAGCAATCTCCACGAGTGTCTTAGCCGTCTGGGACTCTCCTCCTGATTGGCTGAGACACAGCAGCGGCACCATTGGGCCCCTGCAGCTGTCAGTCAAAGTCAGTTAGCCAATCAGGGGAGAGAGGGGGCGGGTCGGGCTCTGTATCTGAATAGACACACGGAGCTCTGACTCGGCTCGGGGCCCCCATAGAAGGCTGCTGGCTGAGGGGACACCCGACAGGAGGGGGGGGGGGGCAGGAGCTGCAAAGAGGGACATGAAAAGAGGAGGGTCTGTGCTGCTCTGTGCAAATCCAACTGCACAGAGGGAGTAAGTATAGCATTTTGGGGTTTTTTTTGCCCTAAAAGCAAAACCCTATGTGTGGCGGAAAACTAACACTGCACATCACCCTGAACACACCATCCCCACCGTGAATCATGGTGGTGGCAGCATCATGTGGTGGGGATGCTTTTCTCCAGCAGGGACAGCGAAGCTGGTCAGAGTTGATGGGAAGATGGATGGAGCCAAATACAGGGCAATCTTAGAAGAAAACCTGTTAGTCTGCAAAAGACTTGAGACTGAGGCAGAGTTTCTCCTTCCAGCAGGACAAAGGCCCTAAACATACAGCCAGAGCAACAATGGAATGGTTTAGATCAAAGCATATTCATGTGTTAGAATGGCCCATTCAAATCCATATTGGGAATCTGTGGCAAGACTTGAAAATTGCTGTTCACAGACGCCCTCCATCCAATCTGACAGAGCTTGAGCTATTCTGCAAAGAAGAATGGGCAAAAATGTCCTCTAGATGTACAAAGCTGGTAGAGACATCCCCAAAAAAGACTTGCAGCTGTAATTGCAGAAAAAGGCGGTTCTACAAAGTATTGACTCAGGGGGGCTGAATACAAATGCACCCCACACTTTTCACATATTTATTTGTAAAAAAAATTTTGAAAACCATTTATCATTTTCCTTCCACTTCACAATTATGTGCCACTTTGTGTTGGTCTATCACATAAAATCCCAATAAAATACAATTACGTAACATGACAAAATGTGGAAAATTTCAAGGGGTATGAATACTTTTCAAGTCACTGTAGATGGCCGAAGCATCGGTCCCCCACCGGCTCTAAGACTGAGAACCGAGTGATCAAACCCTGCAGATCGCTCGGCTCTCAGAGCTCTGTGAGCAGAGAGCTGGTGACTGTCAGTCACCAGCTCTCTCTCTAAACCCCCCCCCCCCTCCCCATACTCTCAGGAGTGCTGTGGGAGCGGCTGACGCGGGCTCTCAGCACCTCACTGAGCCAGGTACCGGTCCAGGGTTGTGGGCAGATCCTGGCCAGATTGTTGTGATCTTTCCCACGGGTCACAGGAGTGCAGAACGAAGTACAACCAAACAAGCTTTAGCTGTACTTCTTTAAGATGGAGTGTGAGCTCCCAGGGTGCACTTGTTCCTGTTTGTTTTTTTTGTTTTTTTTTTTGATTGAAGAAGATTCTCCTAAACCAGTGTTCCTTAAAACTTTTTTGTCTTATGGCGCACCAAAAAGATCTAAAAATTTTCACGGCACGCCTGAAAAGATTTAATAATTTTTGTGGTGAAGAACTTATTTATTTTTACATACATAATATAAAATATATACATTTTATGTGAAGGATGTGCCTGCTTTCGAGAGCAAATTGGATTGAAGCAAGGCTTCAAAGTTCACAAACTGAACAAACAAATGGAACGGTCTCTATTATTATTATAATTAAAGTGATCGAGTTCTCCCGAGATCTCGCACAAGTCTTGCGTTACAGAAGGAACCAATGAATGACAGATTGCGTTTTTATATATGTTACTTTTTTAACTTTTGCGACATTGATTTACCATTTAATTTTTCGATATGTTCATGGGTTCAAAACGCTTGCAATTTTTAAATATTTTTCAAAACTCCCACGGCACACCTGCAAATCTTTTGCGGCACAGTTTGAGAATCACTCGGCTAAACAGTCTGTAGATTCTAATGTTGTTATTATTATTATCCAGGATTTATATAGGGCCAACAGTTTGCGCAGCGCTTTACAACATGAGGGCAGACATTACAATTACAATACAAATCAATACAGGAGGGATCCGAGGGCCCTGCTCGTTAGCACTTACAATCATCTGTTTTTATCTATTCGCAAGGCTGTGTCCCTGATTGGACACCATCTGCTCCACTTATGTCCATTTTTAAACGTGCGCATATCTTTTGTTTATACTTTTGTCACCTATAATTCGTTTGTCCAACTAAAAAAAAAAAAAAAATCAGATGTAAACTGAATTGAAGTGAAGAAGGCTGCGCAAGCCGGTGTAACCTGAATCGGTATTCATCAGTCCTTTTTCTTAGCAAAATAAAAACTGCCTGAACCGATCCAGCCCCATTTTAGCTCCGGGCTTTGTCCATTCCGGGTCTTTTTAAAGCCCCCGAGTTCCTTATACTCTGCATTGCAGCACTCCCTCTTTGCTCTATTCCTCAGATAGACTTGAAAGTCCAACCCCCCCCCCCCCCTCATGTGTAAGCTCCATGTTGGATGATGTCTGAGCTTACACAGGGTTGTCACCCCTCCCTCCGTGTCATGTGGTGGTGTCTGAGCCTTGCAATTGGACACAACACATCATGGAGGGAGGTCACATGCAGATCCGGAAGCACTTGGTCTTTGGCAGCTGCAATGAAGAAAGGAGGATAAACAAAGTGACGGAGTCTCTTTTTAGTACTGATGGTGCTTTGAAAATGTTGGCCATGATGGTGAAAGAATGATGAAAGTTTGGACAACTCTAACATGCTACCTCTGTCTGTTTCCTTTTGTATAGGGCAGAATGAGTGACTGTGATCAGAACCCCGCCGCTGTCCCCACCCTTTTGCCGGACGTGCAGGGGGATGGACGCTGGATGTCTATGGTGAGTTGGGAATGTCGTTTACTTTGTCTCGTCATTAGAGATTTTAGTTGGCTAAAACTGGCAATATGCTGTTAGTTTTTTTTTTTTTTTTTTTTTTTTTTTCCAGCTAGTGGACTGAGCAAAAATCAAACTGATTTCTCCATTCACATACATAAGGTGGATGAAGAAATCCCTCCCGCCAGCACCTGCCGCTGTCAGAATACACTCATCAGTGGCTGTAGCTGATTGGCTGATCAATTACAAATTTCCAACATATGCCTTTGACAGAAGTTCACTAAACAGTCCTCTTCTGTCGAGCAGGGGGGGCGCACACACCGACCTCGAGTCCCGGGTCACAATAATACGGTGCAGATTCTGCACCCCATCCAACACGCACCCCGTTTATGTGGGCCGCTGTGGGTGTTTGTTACTGACACCCTGAAATCAGTTTGCAATATCACATATCGCAGTGCGAACTGTCAATTAGGACAGGAATTGGATCAGATGGGTGTGAACACCCCTGCGATCAGATTCTGGTGCCGCCAAAAAAAAGGGTCCTGCATGTTTTTTGGTTTGGATTCGGTGCGATTTGATCCATACAGAATAATGGCTCAAATCGCACTGCTGAAGAATCCCATGAGAATTTGAACAGAAATGCAGTGTGATTCCTGTTAAAAATTGCATTCGGTTCCTGCACTGCATAGCATGAATTGACACTCACACCTATACAGCCAAAATTATTTGGACACCCCTTCAAATGATTGCATTCAGGTGTTTCCAGTGAAGGGTAATGTTCATGCTACAGCATACAAAGACATCTACTCTTCCAGCCTTGTGCTAACAGTTTGGGGAAGGTCCCTTTCTCTTCCACCATGACGGTGCCCCTGAGTATAAAGCCAGCTCCATAAAGACCTGGTTTGATGAGTTTGGGGTGGAGGAAATGGAGTGGTCTGCACAGAGCCCTGACCTCAACCCTACTGAACACTTTTGGGATCAGGCCTTCTTCTCTTCTAGCCATAAAGGGGAGAGGGACGACACTGTATTAATGGTTTTAGAATGTGATGACCTACAAGATCATTTGATGGTCAAATGTCCAGATCCCTTTATTCATATAGGGGGAGATTAACTAAAACTAGAGCTGCACAATTAATCATAATAAAATCACAATCTCGATTCATCCCCCCCCCCCCCCGTGAACTCCATCAGGCATTACCACGATTTTCAGTGCAGTTAATGGAGTCCAACTTGCGGGGCGACTCAGTGCGACTTGACTGTAATAGAAGTCAATGCAAGTCACCTGAAGTTTCCCCAGGAATCTTTTTTAGTTGGAGCAACTTGAGTCTCTCATATCTGGGCAGACTTCCAAGTCTGGGCAGAGAGCCAAGTCTGAGATCATTGCTGATAAAAGAAGCTAAAAGAGATACAATGTAATTACTTCAAAGGAATGAACTCCACTGTGTATAGAAGAGTTTAGTTTAACCATTTAAAGACTAAATCTTTTCTGATATTTGTTGCTTACAAGTAAAAATCCAGTATTTTCTGCTAGAAAATTACTTAGAACCCCCAAACATATTATATATATATATATATATATATATATATATATATATATATATATATATTTTTAGCAGAGACCCTAAAGAATAAAATGGCGGTTGTTGCAATATTTTATGTCACACGCTGTTTGAACAGCGGTCTTTCAAACGCAATTTTTTGGGAAAAATGACACTTTCAAAAAAAAAAAAAGAACTAAACATTGCTGTTAGCCCAATTTTTTTGTATATGTAAGTTGTTACGCCGCGAGAATCGTGATCTTTATTCTAAGCAAAAAAATTGTGATTCTCATTTTGGTCCGAATCGTGCAGCTCTAACTAAAACTGACGGTACAAAATCTGGTGCAGCTGTGCATAGAAACCAAGCAGCTTCCAGGTTTTATTGTTACAGCTTAACTGAACAAGACATGGAGGAGCTCAGTTATGAGGAAAGAAGAGGGAAGAGAAGAGGAACTAAATTTATTATCTCTTGAGAAGAGAAGGGATATGATCAACATGTACAAATGCATAAGGGGTCCATTTAGCGAACTTTGTGTTGAGTTATTCATTTTAAAGTGGATGTAAACCCTCCATATACCCAGTGAAGTGAACAGCCTCAGATGATACACAGAGATGAAACAAATCTCCCTATATAAGTTTTACATGTATATCTGCTGTCTTCGCCTTTATATACTGTTTAGAAAGTTCATATCCTGTTAGAATTTCCTCATTCAGCAGTGGCAGTGTAGTGTTGGATTAAACTGGGAGACAGCTGATTGGAGGAAAGGC
>BLSH010282580.1:3389796-3401244 GCA_018402905.1 Glandirana rugosa | reverse complement strand
CCCCCCCCCCCCCCCCCCCCCCACATAGGCATTGACTTCCAGAGCTGTCCTGTGAGTAGAGCAGCTTTCTGCTAATCTATTTTTAGCACCCATCCTGCTGACACAAAATTCAGGCTGTTTTTTTCACAGTTGTCGGAGAACATGTCAGAATTTATCATGCTGATAACAGAAGAACGGAGCATGAGGAAGCCACAGGACTTAGTGCTTTGGAGAGATATAAAACACTGCAGATATATGTGCCCAGCTCAAAATTCATGATTCAGGTTTGCATCCACTTTAAGGTCATCACAGAGGACAAAGGGGCACTCTTTACGTCTGGAGGAAAAGAGATTTAATCTCCAACTACGGAAAGGTTTCCTCACAGTAAGAGCTGTGAAAATATGGAAGATTGCTTTAACCACTTGCCGCCTGCCGTATAGTAAAATGATTGCGGGCGGGATGCACTCCTATCCTGGGACGATGTCCTATGACATGGAGTGACCCCGATCTCAGTAAAGAGCTGATGAAGTGCTCTTTACCCATGTGATCGGCCGTGTTCCAATCACAGCCTGTCACATGTAAACAAGGAAGTGCTGTTTATCGGCTCTCCTCGGATCACTCTGACAGTGTGTGTGGGGAGGAGAGACGATTAGTGGCATCTCCTTGCAGGGGAGACCTATACATGTAATTGGGCCACACCGATCATCAGTGCCCTGATTACAGTACAGACCCAGCAGAGCCCATTATTAATGCCAGTCAGTGCTGCCTATCACTGCCCAATAGTGTCAGCTCATCATTGTCCATCAGTGAAGGAGAAAAATTATTACTTATTTACAAAATTTACTGACCGAAACATAGAGAATTTTTTTTTTTTTTTTAGCAAAAAATAGAGAACCCAGCAGTAATTAAATGCCACCAAAAGAAAGCTCTATTTGTGTGAAAAAAACCCTGATAAATTTAATTTTGGTACAGTGTTACGTGACCGCGCAATCTTCATTCAAAGTGTGACATCGCTGAAAGCTGAATATTGGCCTGGGCAGGAAGGGGGTAAAAGTGCCCAGTAGGCAAGTGGTTAAAAAGGCTTGGGTCCCTAAATGTATATTATATAACTGGGTACTGACATTTATAGGTAAGGATGATCCAGGGTAGAGCTGCACGATTCTGGCCAAAATGAGAATCACAATTTGTTTTGCTTAGAATAAAGATCACGATTCTCACGGTGTAACATCTTACATATACAAAAAAATTGGGCTAACAGCACTGTTTAGTTTTTTTTTTTTTTTTTCTGAAAGTGTAATATTTCCCCCAAAAAATAGCGTTTGAAAGACCGCTGCGCAAACACCGTGTGACATAAAATATTGCAACAACCGCCATTTTATTCTCAAGGGTCTGTGCAAAAAAAAAATATATAACGTTTGGGGGGTTCTAAATAATTTTCTAGCAGAAAATACTGGATTTTTACTTGTAAGCAGCAAATGTCAGAAAAGATTTAGTCTTTAAATGGTTACTTCCTTTGAAGTAGTTACACTGTATCTATTCTAACTTCTTTTATCAGTAGTGATCTCAGATTTGGCAGTCTGCCCAGATAGGAGAGACTCAAGTCGCTGTGACTTAGAAAAAGATTCCTGGGGAGACTTCAGGGGACTTGCATTGACGTCAGTCAAGTCGCGCTGAGTCACCCTGCAGGTCGGACTCCATTAACTGCACTGAAAATCGCGGTAATGCGTGATGGAGATCGCAGGGGGGGTGAATCGAGATTGCGATTTTATTACGATTAATTGCAGCTCTTATCCAGGGAAAATCCGATTGCCTCTCGGGGGATCAGGTAGGAATTTTTTAGCCTGCTGTAGCAAATTAGATCATACTTTGCTGGGGTTTTTGCCTTCCTCTGGATCAACTGTGGGTATAGGATTATATATATGGGATTGTATGTGTTGTGTTTTTTATTTTTTTTATTTTTATTAGTAGAACAAGATGGACTTGTGTCTTTTTTCAACCTGATTAACTATAAATAGACTAACAAATGAGCCCAGCTTGTGAAGGTGGACCATGGGGACCTCCAACATCATGTCGGAGGTCCCCATGGTCCACCTTCACAAGCTGGGCTCATTTGTGAGTTACAAACCTCTTGTTCTTTACAACTGTGTATTGTTACCACCCCCCCCTTCTTTTGAAAGGGCATTAAGTACTAATTTAAATTTTATTTTTGTTCATCCTTCTGTGTATATAACATATTCTTGTATCCTGCTCCTGATGAGTGGCACTGTAGCTTCGAAACGCGTAGAGCTTTGAAAAGATACCAAGACACGTTTGATCGATGTATTGTATCATTCTATGTATAGGAAAATATGTGAAAAGGGTTTCTAACCACCTCCCGACTGCTCCATAGCCGAATGACGGCTACAGCGCGGCCCTAAAATGCCAGGAGGCCATCAATAGATGTCTGGGCTCGCTCCCATTGCTCCCGATCGTCGATCTCCTTACAGAGAAAAGGAACGGGTAACCGCCGAAGTAAACACGGCTGTTCTCCGTTCTGTGAGGGGGGGCATGCCAGATCTACTGATCCCTGTCACTGGGATCAGTTAGATCTGTCATGCCCCTGCCAACCCCACCCCCCCACAGTTAGAACACACCCAGGGAACACATTTAACCCCTTCACTGCCCCCTGCAGGTTAACCCCTTCACTGACAATGACATTTATACAGTAATCAGTGGATATTTAAATTTCTGATCGCTGTATAAATGTCATTGGTCCCAAAAAAGTGTCCGACATGTCTGCCCCAATATCGAAGTCCCGATAAAAATCGCAGGTCGCCGCCATTACCAATAAAAAAAATAAATAATAATAATAAAAACGCCATAAATCAATGTCCATAGTTTGTAGTCGCTATAACTTTTGCTCAACCCAATCAATAAACGCCGATTGCGATTTTTTTTTTTTTTTTTTTTACTAAAAGTATGAGGATGAATATATATCGGCCTAAACTGATGAATACATTTGTTTTTTTTATTTTTGGATATTTATTATAGTAAAAAATATTGTTCTTTTTTTCAAAATTGTCGCTCTTTTTTTGTTTATAGCGGCGATCAGAAATGACGCAGAGGTGATCAAATACCACCAAAAGAAAGCTCTATTTGTGGGGAAAAAAAGGACGCCAATTTTGTTTGGGTACAACGTCGCACGACCGCAAAATTGTCATTCAAAGAGCGGCAGCACTGAAAATTGGTCAGGGCAGGAGGGGGGTTTAAGTGCCCAGTAAGGAAGTGGTTAAAGCTCCTAGTGCTTGCTCAAATGTAGAATACAAAATAATAATAATAATATACGGTATTGTATAATGACTGTACATAAAGGAGACATATTTTTGGGGAAAAATGTAAGTACAAACCCACTTCCCCCTTTTAATGGACCTTTGTTGTTTTATGTGTCTTCCAGCACAATCACTTTGTATCAAGCAGCAAAGACAAGGAGCCCGAGGTCGTGTTCATAGGAGATTCTAATGTCCAGCTGATGCATCAGTTCGAGGTAAAAGTGCCAGAACAGTTTTACTAGTTTGGATGGAGGGAGGAAGGTGTAAAATCTCGTGGTTTTCACTGCTATCCAGGACTTCGGTTAAAAAAACAAAAAATTCTCCTTTCCTGTCCTGCTGGTTTTACCAGGTGGGAGGTGAGGAAAAATCTTCAACACAGAATGAATGAAAGAATTAAAATCTTTAAAGAAGGAATGGAGTTCCATACTTAAACTTAAAGTGGTTGTAAAGGCACAAGGTTTTTTTTTATATTAATGCATTCTGTGCAAAACTTTTTTGTTTTTCATTTTGGATAGAGTAAGGGAGGCTTATAAGCGCTGTCAGGTTTTTTTTTTTATTCCCATCTGTGTCCCATTGTGGAGATTTCCCTTCACTTCCTATCCCATAGCCAAACAGGAAGTGAGAGGATATCTGCAAATTAAAGGATTTTTTTGGGGACCCCCAACTTACCCATTGGAAGATTTCCCATTTATTACTTTTCTGGGGACAACCCAAAAATTGGGGTTTTCTTTTTACTTTCAATCATAATGGTAAACAAAACATATAGAGGGGGTGAATCTACTTACCAGGGGCACAGACAGCAATAAAAACTGACAGGGGCTCTAATCCCTCTCCACTCTATAGCTAAAGGCAAAACTTTTTTTTTTTAGTTGTGGATACTTTAAAGGGGTTGTAAACCCTTGCATTCTATACAGTTGAAAAACATTTTCTCTTCTTGCAGCCCCCCAAATTAACTTACCTGAGCCTGATCGTTCCCGCGCTGGGGACGAGCCTAGCAGCTCCAACCACGGGCTCCGGTCCTCATTGGCTAGATTGATAGCAGCAGGAGCATTGGCTCTGCCCGCTGTCAATCAAGGCCAGTGGGACGGGGCTGAGTCCTGTTGTCTGTGTCAAGGGACGCAGCAGCAGGACTCAGGAGCGTGCCCACATGCGTGACCCCAGGGAAAGCGCTTCCCTGACGGGTCACTCGAGAAGAGCAGGAGCACCGCTGCAAGACCCCAGAAGAGGAGGTTCGGGGCCACTCTGTGCAAAACCGCTGCACAGAGGAGGTAAGTATGACATGTTGCAAAAGAAGAGAAAGACAGTGTTGTCTCCAAGTGCAATAAATTCATTTATTAGACACAGATAAACATGGTGATGGTATGCACTCACAAAATTAGCCAGGAAAAATGCATGGAAACAAAGGTTCATTTGCTGGATCCCCGGTGTGGCGGCACGCTCCAGTGGCCGCTGGCTGGGGCCGGAGTAAGACACGCTGGTGGTAGGCAGCGCAACTGCAAGGACCGAAGCTGTCAGTGAAGGAGCGCGCTTCACAAGAAGCAGACGTCGCATCCGGGAGTACCAGACAGGAGGCGCGCGTGTTCTGATCATCCGTGATCCTTCTTCAGGCACTGTGTGGGCAATGGCCAGGTGCCCTAGGCGGCAGTGCGCCCTAGGCAGCCGCTTACTCCGCCCTAGTGGTAGAGCCGGCCCTGGGAATAGTATGCAATTTGAACAGTAATGCAGTGCGATTCCTGTCCGAATCGCATGCGGTTTCCCGCATTGCTCCTGTGTGAACCCAGACTGAAGTCACTGTGATAAGCCTGGGTTCACACAGGGGTGGTGCGGGAAACCTCATGTGATTTGGACAGGAATCGCACCGCATTACTGTTCAGTCAAATGTGGTTCTTTGCAGTGCAATTTGAGTCCATTAACCACTTCAATACTATGCACTTAGAACACTTTCCTACCAGACCAATTTTCAGCTTTCAGTGCTGTTGCGTTTTGAATGAGAAATGCGCGGTCGTGCGATGTTGTACCCAAACAAAGTTTTTATCATTTTCTTCCCACAAATAGAGCTTTCTTTTGGTGGTATTTGATCGCCTCTGCGGTTTTTATTTTTTGCGCTATAAACAAAAAAAGACCAAAAATTTTGAAAAAAAAAAATTCATATTGGGCACTATGCCCCTTACCTGGTGGTCTAGGGTGGTCTCCCTGGGTGGGCACATTGCTGGTGGTCCCTGGGCAGGCTCCCTGGTGGTCTAGTGTGGCGATCCGAGGGGGGGCTGTGCTGATAAATCATCAGCACAAACCCTCCCTGTCAGGAATGCAGCCGATCGGCTCTCCACTCCTCAGGTCTGCAGACCTGAGTACAGGAAAGCCGATAAACGGCTCTCCTGTGTTACACTGTGACCAGCCGTGATTGGTCATGGCTGGTCACATGGTAAAGTGCTTCGGATGGAAGCACTTTACCGAGATCGGTATTGCGGGGGGTCAGACTGACTTCCCACACCACCGATCGCCGCGATGCGCGCCCCCCCCCCCCCGCAGTCAGGATAACTGAACCACTTCCCGGCCGTCATTCTGCATACCACAGTCGGTAAGTGGTTAATTTTGTACAATCTGTACCCTTTCTTTGGCATATTGCTGGTGCCTATTTGAAACAAAAATAAAAAAAATGTATGGACTCAAATCGCACCGCAAAGGTATCGGTTTTAGGTATTGCAGCATTTGCACAAGTACTCATGCAAATGCTTAGTATCGCCACTGCTACCGATATCGGTGCAACCATACAAATAACCTTTCCCTAATCTAACCAAAATGTATTAGGCTCCATGCACACTGGATGTTAAAAAAAGTTCTAAAACCTCAGTAGCTTTGTAGTGAGTTTTTCAGCTTTTATCAGCGTTTTTTAGCTTTTTTGAGCATTTTTCACGTCAGCATTTTTAAGCTTTCTGCGTTTTTTGGTCAATAGAACGACTCTTGAATGCAATTTTAGGGCGTTCAGACAACAGCCCATCAATGCTACTGCTGATAAACGACAACGCCCATGTGTGCATGGGCACCTAGGATAACATAGGGGGGCGTTTATGGGCTGTTAAACAATCGTTTTTGGGCGTTTTTTTTTTTATCAACTTCAGTGTGCATGGAGCCCTATAGTTTTGCATTTAGGAGAGTGACAACACTGCTCAGTTTGCAGTTGCATGCATATTCTGCTTATTATCTGCGAAGTAGTAAAAATCACAAGTTGTCTGTTGTTGCTTTCCCTCCCCTGTGCATCGGCTCACATAGCAAGGATTGTTTTTTTTCCACCAGATTTGGAGGGATCTCTTCTCCCCTCTGCACGCCCTGAACTTTGGAGGATTGGGTGAGGGCACCCAGCATGTATTATGGAGAATGGAGAACGGGGAACTGAAACACATCAAACCAAAGGTGGGTCTTAGATTGGTGAGACACAAATCTACCCAAATATTGTCCCATATTAGGAGCTTGTATAGACAGGCTTTGTTTTTCTGCACTGTGCTTTAATCTGAGGTCTATTTATTATAAATGTGCAGTGTGGATGATAATTCTGAGGCTGCGTTTGACCTGCTTTGTGCTTCTTTGAATGCAGCAGGTCCTTTTGAAAAAGTGGGTCAAACACAGCTCCTGCACCCGAATGTGGATGTGATTAATTCGTGCTACATTCTAGTGCAAAGCCCATGTAAAAGTGCTGCCATATAGAGGGCACAGACAATCTTATTACAATGTTTTGTAAAGGAGAAGGCAGACGCACTCAAAATTAAAAGCCATGGGTAAAGATTTAACGAATGATCCAGTGCAAGACGAGACCAGCTCTGCCTCTAAGGCTGGATTCACATATATGTGAGTTGGATGCGTTTTTAACCACATCCAATTTGCATAACATGTGAATGTGACCAGCTTTCAATGGAGCCGGTTCACACGTGTCCGGGCAGCCGCGGTGCGGTTTCGAAAAGGGTCCTGCGCGTTTTTTTTTGGGTCTGGTTCATGTGCGAATTCAGGCAAAAATTTGCACCTGAACCACGAACAAAAATGCTCCAGACTGCAAACCGCAGCCAGATATGTGTGAACCCAGCCTAACATGTTTCACTTATTTGTTGGACCATTCATAAATTTTTTTAAGTAAACTAGAGGCTCAGTTCACATTGGTGCGATGCGGGAACGCTGCGAATCCACTGCGGGTTCCTGCATCACACCTGACTCGCAGGCAGTTCACACTGCCCTATGCGAGCCACTGGGAGTGTCAATACAAAGTTAATGACACCCCAGATTGGTTCACATATTACAGTGCAAACTGTAAATTCGGACAGGAATTCGATCGCATGGGTGTGAACAACTATGCAATCCGATTCTGGTGCAGAACAAAAAAAGGGACCTGTGTGAGTTTGGTCCGAATTTGATGCAAATTCGACAAAACAATTTGTATGGCTGAATTCACACAGACATCGCATGTGATTTTGCAGTGCGGTGCGAATCACATTCGATGTTTGACAGCGAACGAATGTGAACTGAGCCTGAAGTTTGAGGTGGAGAATGAACCACTGTGGAACCGGCACCCAGCCGGGGTGTACGGTCATAAGTAGCTACAGCAGTATCTATCTTTTTAGTTGCTAAAGGAAAGATGCAGTATGAGTGATGTATATGTACATTTAATTAGTATTCTTTGATTTTAACAGATTATTGTGCTTTGGGTGGGCACATTCAACCAGGGAAACACTGCAGAGCAGATTTCAGGGGGTATTCAAGCCATTGTCCGGTGCATGCAGCAGAGGCAGCCTCAAGCTAAGGTCGTGGTGCTGGTAAGTGTCGGAGAAGTACCTCCTCCATGAAATGTTGCAGATTATGACAAGTCGGCATGTGACAATTTGGAGCCAATTACAAAAGTCGACAGGATATGATGTAGAACAGCTGCTGGAGGCAGCCTTTCCTCATAACCATTCTTGCAGTAGAGAAAACTGGGTATCTGGCACCCTAAAATACGACACCCCTCATAAGATCATGAGGTTTGACAGCTTTGAGACCTGCTCAGCTTTTTTTTCCATTAATTGTTTCACAACTTGGGCAGCTGTCATTGCTGACCTCTTTCTGAAAATGCTACTTGCCTGGCTGGGTCTAGCTTTAATACTTCTGAGCCACAAACCAGATATGTGGAATACCATTTGTCTAAAAAGTCAGTTTTGACATTAGAACAGCAGGCCTTGGAAGCTGCGGTACTCTATACCAGTGGTTCTCAACCCTGTCCTGAAGTACTCCCAACAGGCCATGTTTGCAGGTTTTCCTTTATCTTGCACAGGTGCTTTATATCCGAGTCAATGGCTTGGTATTTTAGACAGCTGTTTTATCTAAGGCTACTTTCACACTGAAGCATTTTACAGACGCTATTTAGCTAAAAATAGCGTCTGTAAAGCGCCTCAAAAGTCCCCCCCCCAGTCCACCCCAATGTGAAAGCCCTGAGTGCTTTCACACTGGGGCGGTGCACTTGCAGGACGTTACAAAAAGTCCTGCAAGCAGCATCTTTGGGGTGGTGAAGGGAGAGGTAATATACCGCTCCTCTACCGCCCCTGCCATTGAAATGAATGGCAAGTGCTTCTGAAGCGGCTGCACACCGCCTCGGTATCGCTGAGCGCCGGCACTTTTAACCCCTTTTTAACCCCTCGTGGGGGGTTAAAAGCGCGGCGCTCCCGCCTGCATAGCGGAGTTATATCACTGGTAAAGCGCCATTAAAACTAGCAGGGTTTTACCGCGACCGCTTCAATGTGAAAGTAGCCTAAGTGAAATTCCCAAAACATGGCCTGTTGGGGGTACTTGAGGACAGTATTGAGAACCACTGTTTTTATACCAATTAACTAGTTACAGATCTGTTTATGCCCCATTAAAACTGGGTGTGGAGCCAAGGTGCATGGGGCCCTGACGTTTACATGGCAAAGGGAACAGGTGTGCCTTCCAGCCCTGCCACCGGGCAGCCTGGTCAATTTTTATAAGAGTCTGACATTTGCTGTGGCTAGGCGCTGCACCTAGCTGTACTTGCATTCTTAGTGCAGTATGTGCCCAGGGATGAATGCCCACGACAGAAGAAGTCTGTGTTCTGGGCATACTGCCCTAAACTGAAGTACCACTGACTGCACTGTCCAGCTGCAGCAGCTGCCATCCTACCTCAGTACTCCTCTCCTGCCCAGCACTCTGCCTCAGTATTCCCCTTAAGAGCCCTCCGTCCAGCAGTGGGCTGACTGTTGGGAGGGGTTATGCATATTTCAGAATGCCTTATTGGGTGGTTGTCCGTTTGGAGAAGTGGATGTTTCTAGGCAGGATGTATTTGCATGTAGGCTGCCCTAGGTAACTTCCACACGTGATGCTGAGCCTCCACCGTGTATAAAAAAAAATTGATCTTTACCCATAACAGTTTGATAACCATGTTATTTAACAAAAGAACATACATTCCACATGAATAATTTATGCTACCAAAATGTGTGTGCACGCTGTAAATTGTCTCCAGCATTGTTCCCAATTCTTCTTGCTGGAGGCTGCCATTTTGTTGAAGCCCAGAGCAGATGCTTTCTTATTGAAAACTCTCCCCCTCTCCTTAGTCTCAAAAACTACAGTATATATCGCTTCCTGCAATTAAAATGTTTGCATTTGCAGCCTTGAATATAAATGTTGGCCCAGCTAGAGGGGAAGGCTGACATTGCTGAGCCTCATAGCCGGTGGAGCCTGGTGTTTTTTTTTTTTTCGGGGCAGGGCAAACAATCCTATGTCTCCGACACCCCCTATCGGCTGGAGGTCGCGTGCGGCGCCCCTCCCCTCTTGGAGATAGGGGGGGGCAGCACCCGTGCGCCCCTAGTGGATGGGCCGCCACTGCTCATAGCTCTGTGCTGTCAAGGGCAAAAGGAGGAAAAATCAGGGTGAAAAGACACTATCCTTGTAAGCCTAACTCTTTTGCGTCTCCTGGGCAGCAGAGTTTTTAATCAAGAAGAGCCACTAAAACAGAAAAGTATAATCCAATTTTCTTTATTCAAAATATGATGAAAAAGCAAAAATTACAGGAACGAACGTGTTTACGCATTTCACCCTATGCAGGGCCTTAGTCATAAGGTTATGTTATGACGAAGGCCTGCACAGGCTGAAGTGTGTCAACACGTTTGCTCCTGGAATTTTTGCCCTTTCATCATATTTTTAATAAAGAAGATTGGATTGTACCGTTCCGGGTTGCTGTTTTTTTTAAATGACGTTCCACGTGAGTGGCTTGCAGAGACTTAGAGCGACCACCGGCCTGGGACTTTATCTCATCTAACACGTTATACAGGGCGGCATCGCTGTCAGTTTTGTCATTGTTTTGACTGGCAGCAGAGTTTGCCCCTTTCGCCTCTGCTTTTCTCTCTCCCTAATCTGTGTTTCCTCGGCACAGTCTTTGTCATTCCTGTTTCCTCCCTCCCCAGCAGTACATTTTTAGGTTGTCATCTGATTGGCCTCTAGTGACTCACTGATTATTGACTGATTATCGTCATAGTGTTGAGAATACCAGACAACTGAGGCTGCGCAGAGCAGGGCGAGACTGTGCCTTTCTGGATTTTAAACCATAATGGCACTTAATATTTTACATAGCTTTACCTGCAAAAGCAAGTCTATCAGGACTTAATTTTCTGACTTAAAGCGGAGCTCCACCCAAGGGGGGGGGGGTGCCAGCACCCGAGAGCTGATTCAAGAATCGGCTCGGGTGAGGACACCGCTGGACGCTTGGAAAGGTAAGTGCCCTAATTTTTGGAAGGGGGGGGTGGGGGGGCTGCCGGAACTCCACTTTAAGTTCCACTTACATTAATGAAAGCCGTTGGCCAGACTTAGTCGAGAGCCCACGACCGTGGGGGGGGGGGAACCCACCTCGAGGCGAAATTCAGTCTTTTAATTCAGGACTATCTGAACGAAAACGTCCATTTCGATACATTTTATAATTCACGGTAATACCAAATTTTAGGTCTTTCCGTGTCAGAGCGGGACGAGACGCGTCGGAGTCAACAGACCATAAGAGTTGTGATACTGCTATTAGTCAGTTATTAGTCACTCAGTGATCTCCGGTTAGTCTACTGTTGGATTTTTACATGACGACCCCTCCCTCCTTTGTCCTTACTGTTTCTGACACGGCTCCTTTGTGTCTAATCCCTCTCTCTTT
>BLSH010282580.1:3379731-3389786 GCA_018402905.1 Glandirana rugosa | reverse complement strand
CCCCCCCCCCCCCCCCCCCCCCCCCCCCCCCCCCCCCCCCCCCCCCCCCCCCCCCCCCCCCCCGCCGGAACTCCACTTTAAGTTCCACTTACATTAATGAAAGCCGTTGGCCAGAGATTGTCATCTTGGGGAGGAAAGAGCTAGATGTTTCTGGACCTCCTGAAGTCAGAAAGTGAGGCAGAATTTATCTGACTTGCTGCAGCTTCTAATGCACACTGTTAGATGCTCACCGTGTAGAGTAGAGAAGCCTGAACAACTGTGCAAGACTTTAGGGAAGGCTGGAGTTCAACTTTAATGCTGAAAAAGAGAGTGGATTGTATGCTAATGAAGCACCAGACCCCAGTTCAGCAGCTGAATTGAATTGCTTTTTATGATACAAGACGTTCCATAAAATATCTGGAGTTTGCAAGAACTGCTTCTGGCACTTCCCTCGTTGCATAACTGGCATTTAAAACCTGACAACGTTTCTGCCTCTTCCCCACTGTGCAGAACTTTCTCCTTGCTGCTGCATGGATCGGTAAGGGCTCCTTTAGACTTGCTTTGAATTTAGCACATATTAAAGTGCCTATTGCTTTAACATACTTTTATGATTCGTTTTTGATGCTTCGGCAAAGCTTTTTTTGAAGCTTTGCAAATGCCCTGTGTGTGTTGATTTTCTATTTGTTTTAAGGGGGCCCAGTAGAACCCCAGCTCAGTAGTACCCGTTAAGCAGATCCCCAGCTTATTAGTACCCTTGTTCAGCAGATCCCTTGCTCAGTAGAGCCCCCAGCTCCACTGGTGCCTCGCTTAGTAGCAACCCCCAGCGCTGCTGATTCCCCCCTCTCAGTAGTAGAAGAAATACATATTTGGGGGGAACAGCCTAACAAACACATGGTGCTGCTGTAAGACCACAATAGACAAAAAAAGTACATATTACAGCGCACACATGACACTTACTCCTGCAAAGCTGTTTAAAAGCAATGTACTTTTTTGTCTATTGTGGTCTTACAGCAGCACATGCGTTTTTGTACATATTTTTTGTATGTTGTGGTCCTGACCAAACCTTTTGGGCTGGGGAACCCCATCCTCCCACATTACCTCCAATCAGTGTCCACCTGATCCATGGTATCAGTCCTCTGGTCTCCCATAAAGAGGAGCGTTTTCTTCCATGGTTTAAGAGATGGGATCATTCACTCCAAGGTTGGTGTAGGAACCCACTGGGCAATTGGGGTGCTTTGAAGCAGTCAGTGGGCTTAAGCACTTCATGGCCATTTAGTGTGACCAAAACCCCATATTGTTGAATTTTTTTTGCTATATATGTTTAGATGCTTTTAAACTACCTCACTGGAGTAAGTGCCATGTGTGCGCTGTAATATATACTTTTTTGTCTATTGTGGTCTTACAGCAGCACCATGTGTGTGTTAGGGTGTCCGTCGCCCCGTCGCCCCCCCCCCCCCCCCCAACCCAACCAAATATTTTTTTGTACTACTGAGAGGGGGGAATCAGCGGAGCTGGGGGTTGCTACTAAGCGAGGTACCAGTGGAGCTGGGGGCTCTACTGAGCAAGGGATCTGCTGAACAAGGGTACTAATGAGCTGTCATGTGTGCGCTGTAATATTCCCTCTAAGTAGTAACCCCCAGCTCTGCTGATCCTCTGGTTTGCTGATCCTCCTCTCTCTCTGGTCCCTGCTCACCTCCCACTATATTCCCATGCTGCTCACCATGTGCGACATCTGCTAATTTCTCCTGCTACGGTCCCTCAGCTCTGCTGATCTTCTGCCGCCCATTCCTCTCTCTCCAGCCCCACTCGCCTTCTGCTATAGCGTTCCCCTGTTGCACTCCATGTGTCTGCTAGTTTCTCCTCTCGAGTCAGGACCCTGCTTGCCTCCCTGCTGACCTCCTTGCTGCTCCACGGTGCACACCAGATGTGACGTTTGCACCAGACACTTCCAGAATATATATACATATGACCCGGAAGTGACTGCTAATGACATCTTTGTGTTGTCAATGACTTGTATGGAGGCTTTGGAGATGCTTTGAAGCACCAAGAATGCGACATTGGGTAATATTTTTTAAGCAAACGCAACATGTGAACAGGACTGTAAATTTACCATTTTATTTAGTGACAGGCGCTTTGATTGGCACTCAGAGTGCTTTTAAAAAGTGTGTCCACTGCCATATTTTGAAGCAAATGAAAATGACCATAAGGGTGACATGTACTTCACACTGCTGGCTTGTAATTGGCCTGCATGGGATGGGTTCTGGGATGATGAAGTAGTTTATAGAAATCAGTGAGGTTAGAGGAGGGGGTATCTCCAGTTGAAAACTGGAGGGGCAACCATACTGGGTATATATAGAAAAAAATTGATTTTTTTTTTAAACATTTAAATAAAATGGGAGCTTGGTTTGGGCTGCAATACTTTACTGAAACGCTTTTCTTGTTTTTGCAGGGTTTGCTGCCACGAGGGAAAAACCCGAACCCCTTACGGGACAGGAACAAGCAGGTGAATGAGCTGCTAGCAGAAGCCATGCCCTCCATGCCCAACGCCATGCTCTTGGATGTGGATCCTGGGTTTGTGCATTCTGACGGCACTATCAGTCACAACGACCTGTATGATTACCTCCACCTGAGCCGCCAGGGATACGCTCGCATCTGTCAGCCTCTGCACAAAAAACTGCTGCAGATGCTGGAGGGCAGAGGGGTGCCAGCTCAACAATAGTGAACAGAACCAAATGGTTATTTAGAATTGGGAATAACCTGGAATAATGCCAGAGGAGGGTGAGACTGGTTCTCTTAAAGGCTTCCCTCTTATATTTCTCCAAAGATAAGGTTGAAGGGAATATGGTAGTAATCCTGCCTGGGTAAGAGCAGTGCAATAACTTTATCATTCCACCAGGGGGTGCTGTCTTCCCAAGTTAACACTTAATATCCACTGCCTCTGGGGAGGACAGGAAATGCTTCTTCCTAGCCCCGCAAACACTTCCTGTACCCTAACCAGCTGCAGCTTTATTTTCAGCCTATTTTTTATATTTCTTTTTTTTTTTTCTTTGCAGAAAGGTGCAAGCTGTTTGTTGAAACGGGTGCAATTTTTTCTTTGACAGATCACTCCTCCAAACTGTTTCAGGATTGGCTCCTCTCTGGACGAGGGTTGTCAAGGAGCATCCTGCACTTGTTTTAAGAAACAACTTTCAAGCAGCTAGCTGGTTGGAGACCATTTGTTTAGTACTACACTTCCTTTTTGTTTTTATGTCCTTTTGTACAGTTAATCCTGCTTGATTTTGTATATTACTGTGAGAGTTAATGTATGTTTTTTTTTGTTTTGGGCCCTGATATGACCTTTTGTGTACACCGCAAAGAGCGCAAGTGTGATTCCAATATACCTGGAAGGCTTGTCACCTAAACCACATAATAAATGTGTTGTGACTCTCACTTTTTTTGTGATTCGTACAAAGTGAGAGCTGAGATTCGAAACAGAGTAATTCACTAAAGTTGAAGCTCAAACTGGATAGTGATGAAAAGCTGTATGTATCTATATACACATGGGTGGAAGGACTGTGTATACAAAAAGAAAAATGGACACCATCCCCCAAATATATATACTTGAAGCAAAAAAACACTCCAATGGTGTAGTCAGTGTCACTTCACACAAAATGTAGACTTGAAAACAAATACAGCTTTAAAGATACAATAAAAAACATAGAATGATTAAAAGGTATCCATATCCTGAATGTGCAGTCAAAATAGTATAAATGCAGAGCCTGGTGGATCAACATGTTTCGTAAGGATAAAGTGCTTCATCAGGATCCACATGCTCTTATTTCAGAAGGATATGGGATGTGATTCAAGATCTATAATAGAGAGTGTATATACACACATCACAGTAGAATAAAGGGTTAAAAGGGGGGGAGAGAGAGAGAGAGAGAAACCACCACCATATTTTTTTTTTTCAAATACCTCCTTCTCACTCCCCTATTTAGCCCTGTATTCTTCAGTGACGTATGTATTGAATTATTGTATTATAGAAAATATTGATGTTATGCTACACTATCATAGATATATATATATATATATATATATATATATATATCACATCCCATCCCATATCCCTCTAAAGTAAGGGAACATGGATCCTGATGAAGCACTTTTTTCCTTGCGAAACACGTTGATCCACCAGGCTCCGCATTTATACCATTTTTACTGTACATTCAGGATATGGATTCCTTTTAAAAATTCAGATTTTTCTACATTTTGTGTTACCCTACATCTCCAAACTCCTAAATTTAGGGTGTTTTTTTCTTCATTTTAATGATGGAGATTAAACCTTACCACAACAGGGAGTAAAGGAAAATCTTCGTAACAATAAAAACTTCTGGGGAGAAAGTTATGAAAACATCCTTTTCCATTGATGGGGAGATGTCCTATTACTTCCTATTGTTACTAGGACAAGAAATTGATGAAATCTCACAAAGTGGGCAAAAATTCAAGAAACAACGACCATTTAAGCTTGGGGTTAGAAACTAAAAAAAAAAATGTTGGAAGTGTAGACGAAACAAAAATACCTTTGTTCTGGAATCCTGTCGTTTATCTCTCCTGTGGGGCTAGTCACGTGACCAGTACTGATGCAGGAAAGTTCTTGAATAAACTTTGGTACAGGCTGTGCGACCAGGGCCACGGCTTTAGTTATGTAATTGGCACCAAAGAGGAGACCACTTCTGAGTGTTCCAGGAGAAAGGCATTTATAACACTGGGTACCTTTTTTTTTTTTATTTTTTTTTTTTAAATATTCATTCTACCAATACAGGTGGTGTTCTTCAAAACCTCCCCAAATACACTATATAGGCTTCTAAAATACCAATATAACAGATCCCCACGGCATCTAAAATCAGTAACACTACTTGAGGGTAAGTATAGGATTTTTGTACTCACTGTAAAATGTGTTTCTTAGAGTGCATTGAGGGGCAGGGGACGTCGTGTACTGTTGTGTTATACTGCCATCTACAGAAGGACTGGACAAACAAAAGTCTTTGTAGTGCACAATTTGTACAGTGAGTACAAAAATTAAATTTTTCTTTTCAATTGAGTGACCCAAAAAGTCCTACACTGCAGTCATCAGGAGGATTGGACTAACACAATGTCTGTAGCCCTGCCCAGGATAACACCTTCTTTACCCAGCATGCCTCAATTTGTAGCAAGCAGTACCAAGAGTATAATCATAAACACAGAGAGGCGTTGGACCCGTGTCCCCACCGCACTACATGAAAATTATACAAAAATCCTATCCCCTTTCTCGTCCATTATGGGATGCAGGAAGTCCTAAACTGTTGGGACCTCTAAAACAGCCCAACTGAGGGGTGAGCAAACAGCAGAAATGCTAACTGGCCAAAACAGAACTGGGGACTACCTGCAGCCCAAAAGCTGCCTAAATCTGACACTGGATGAGGTCTAACCCCCCCCCCAACACAACATGAGGGAAGGCAAAGAATCTACATGACGCCAGAGACTGTCACCAAGCAGAGAGGAATAACTCAGGGAAACGTTGAACCATAGTCCAAGTGAGAAGCTAGAAAACCTGAACCCTCACCAAATACATATTAGTATACAGGATTTATATAGCACCAACAGTTTGCACGGCGCTTTACAAAAGGAAGGCAGACAGTACAGTTACATCACAATTTGGTACAAGAGAAATCAGAGGGCCCTGCTCGTTAGAGCTTACAATCTAAGAGGGAGGGTCAATTGATACAAAAGCTAATAGCTGTGGGGGATGAGCTGATGTAGAAAGTAAGTGAATATTAGATAGAAGCAGGATAGGCTTCTTTAAAAAGAGAGGTTTTCAGGGATTGTCTAAAGATGGAAAGATTAGGAGACAGACAGATTGGGGTAAGGAGTTCCAAAGGATGTGAAAAGCTCTGGAGAAATCCTGCAGGTGACAAGGGAGCTAGAGAGCAGGACGACTGAAGAGGGCGGCTTGGTTGGTGTTTTGAGACTAGGTTAGAGATGTAGAGTTGTGGATGGCTTTGTAAATTATTGTTAGTACTTTGAGTTTTATTCGTTGGGTGAGTGGAAGTCAAGTGAAGAGATGGGTGGAGGACACGGAGTGGTTGGTAAGGTGGATAAGTCTTGCAGCAGCATTCATTATGGACTGAAAGAGGGATAATTTCTGTAAAGGTAATCCAATGAGGAGAGAGATAACCAGTGAGTGAATTAGAAGCTTGGTGGTGTCATCGGTTAAAAAGGGGAGTATTCTAGAGCTATGGCTGAGGCGGCATGATTTGGACAGGGATTGGATGTGGTCCTGAAAGGACAGTTCAGAGTCTAGGGTTTACCCCTGGCACGTGGGGATGCACTAATAGTTGTGCCATTGATCTTAACAGAGAAGTCAGGGGGAAGAAATATCATGAGCTCAGTTTTAGATGGATTCAGTTTGGGGAAGTGCTGTGACATCCAGGCTGATATGTCTGTTAGTAAGGCAATGATCTGTGAGGAGACCGATGGGGTGAGCTGAAGGGTAGAGAGATAGATTTGGGTGTCATTGGCATATAAATGATAGCGGAAGCCATGGGAGGTTATCAGCTGCTTTAGGGAGGAAAAAACATCAAACATGCTTCTTAAATGGTACTATACAATAAACCTGGGATAAAATCAAGACCAGAAAAGTCTCAAACTTCTATTAACCTGAACCATAAGGATTGAGAAATGAGAACACCATACTTGTGCTTAAACAATCACCTTGCCAAATAGGTACTTCCCAGAACAGTACTCTGAAAATGGATTAGAAACCACAACTGCAAAGGGCATGAAATGTCACCCAAGTCCAGCATGGAACATAGAATTTGATGGATACAGCATGATTGAAGGGTAAAGTGCATGGGGAAAACATCCCAACAAGGGTAGGCAGGAGATACAATTTATAGCCTCACCATAAACGGGGGGGGGGGGGGAGATAGGTTCGACCCTTAAGAAGCTGAGGGTGAACAAGCCATACCAGTAAGCCCCACTGGGACATGCCCAAAGTGAGAGCCTACTACAAAAATATAATCCTGGCTATCCTGAACTCCAAGAGTCACAGAATGCTCCCAACTCCCCATAGCCAGTGAAGCAGCAGCAGCTGTGGGATAACGGAAAGAAGTCCTAACAGGACAACGAAAGAGATTTGCCTAAGCATAACTAGAACAGAGCCAGAAGAGCTCTGTACAATGCTGTGGATAAGCCAAAGAAGAGGGGCCCAACCCCAAGCTGCACAAGTCCCACAAAGTCCTTAAGGCACTCCCGTTTCTGATGGAGGATACCTGCAGCAGGAGACTAGTTTGTTCCACTTGCAGACAGCCCAGGGAGACACGGCTTCCGTCACCTGCAGCACAGGGACTGAGATGAACCTTGTCCAAGGAAAGAACCAGGTTTCAGGGTATCACCCTTGGCAAAATTAAGACTCGTGGTACTTTCCACATTCAGAAATTACTTCCATTCCTTCCTGATGAAGAAACAGCTGTGCTTACTTCTTGTCAACCCAGGAGACCCAACCAGAGAGGCATCCCAGGGTGTAGAAGGAACTATTTGTTAAGAAATCCAGAATGCAGTCCTGGAGATGAGGATTCTAAAAAGAGAGGAGCTCCCTAAGGGAGAAAAGGCTTAGTCAGGAATATCTCATGGGGAAGTGGAGTCATCAGGTAAGGAACTACTGGATCTCTAGAAGACATTCAAGTCTTCTCATAAACAAAACACAGAGTTATGGACTGAAAGCATAGGAGAAGAGGAAGGCCCTTCAACTACAGTTATGAAAAAGAATAGCGATGGGGAACTTCCTGGCTGATGACAAGGTATCTAAGGATAACCACATAATGGACCCCTCCATTGCAGAGCTACGCTAATTACTGACACCTATGGGAAATTAGTGATTTCTAAATGAAGAAAACTGACGAAGACTCAGCCGCATAACAACAGTTCATTTGAGGGTGAGGAGGGCTAATGTTCTAATTCATAAAGGATGCTGTCAATCTTTTTAACCTTTGCAAATAAAAAAAAAGTCAAAGTTTATGTCAAGCTTGTCTAGCAGAGGGGACTGATCCTCTCCAGGTACTCAGCAAGCCAATTTGCACTCCAAGCCTCTATCTGGATCCCATGGGCAGATTTTGTGGATAATCATCTGAAACCCTTCAATAGTGGGTGTGGTATAAAGGTTTTTGTAACCATGGGTACTCTTTAAGACACAAGGCTATGTAGATCTGTACATTGCTACCCTTTTATGATGAAAAACGTCTAAATAAAGAACTAAAAAAAAAAAAGACAAGGTTAGAGAGAGCAGGTTGATCCCGAAGATGCAGAGCAGTGCGTAATGTATAAATAAGGGCTGAAACAGTCTCTTGCACATCTAAAGTAATAGCAAAAGAGTGCAGTTCCTCCAAAAAAAAATCTCATCAGAGAGAGACTGCGGATACTCTGAATTAGAGATGGTCACTGTGACTGATGGCCTAGCCTCTTCTAGGGCTGCATGGAAATCAGAGATTGAGTCTGTAGGCCAGTGGTTCTGAACTGCTGTCCTCAGGACCCACTAACAGGCCAGATTTTAAGTATTACCTTGGGGAGATGCAGACTAGAATACTGCAATCACTGAGCAGCAAATGATATCACCTGTGATGCATTTCACTTATCCTGCAAACCTGGCCTGTTTAGTGGGTCCAGAGGACAGGAGTCAAGAACCACTGCTGTAGACGAAGGTACAGGAGTGCACAGAGCCTCTGCGGTCGCATCCACGTAGAGTTGATTTTGGGCACAAACGTTTGTGTGACTGCAGTGAAGGACCTGGATGAAAAGGTAGGGGACTCACCCCACAGTGCCAAGGGGGCACAGATGAGATTGGATTTCCTCACATCTCTTGCAAAGCAGGAGCAGTAGTTCCTCCACTCTGGAGGCTGAGTTCACACTGCAGCATGGAGCAGCTCACAGCAGGGGTCCGGTGCATCCCTGTTCACCGTTTTAGGTCCAATTTCAGTCTGAATTTTTGGCAGAAAATGCGCAGGACACACCACTCAGTGAATAAAAGCACCCAATCCCTCGCTGTAAACCACTTCATGGATAAAACCAGTGGTGAATGAACAAAGTCACTCCTAATGCTCAGTCCAATTAAATTACTAACAAAGGGGGTCTTAAGAGATACAAGGCAAGCAATAGCATTGGTTCTCTATCTTAAACGAACTTCAGGGCTAAGCTGTTAACATTACTGCAAAGTACCTAAAGCAGACCCGGTGTTCAAAGGTCACTTTCAGACCAGACCACTCCTGCAATGTCCAGTCCAGTGGGGTCTGGGAGCGGCGCTCCAAAATTGGATGAAGAAAAGCTGATCTGGATAATTGCTATATAAAAGGTAAGGTCAAATGGCAAAGTAGTGAATAACCTTGATTGAAGAAGAAATTAGAAAATAAACGGAAAAATCGCTAGCAACAATGATTATTTTTTTCACAGCACAGCTAAAGAAATCCGTTCTCCTAGGACACTAGAAACAAAAAAAAAAACTAAAAACAAATGCATGCTGGATAAAGGCGGTATTATCCTGGTCTGGTTTACAGCTTTTTTTTGGACATTATCCAATCCCTATGTATGCAGCTGCAGTATCACATGACTGTATATGACTTCCCTGCATGAGAAAGAAAACTCTGCCTTTGTCCCCATTAATTTAACTAATCCTGAGGGAGCAACGAAGGCCATCAGAGCAGACTTCCTCCTAAAAGGGCTACTTACCTACAAGTTGTGCTCATAAGTTTACATACCCTAACAGAATTTATGATTTCTTTGCCAATTTTCAGAGAATATGAATGATAACACAAAAACATTTCTTTCACTCGTGGTTGGTGTTTGACTGAAGCCATTTATTATCAATCAACTGTGTTTACTCTTTTTAAATCATAATGACAACAGAAACTACCCAAATGACCCTGATCAAAAGTTTACACACCCTGGTGATTTTGGCTTGATAACATGCACACAAGTTGACACAAAGGGGTTTGAATGGCTATTAAAGGTAACCATCCTCACCTGTGATCTGTTTGCTTGTAATTCGTGTGTGTGTATAAAAGGTCAAT
>BLSH010282580.1:3346598-3362064 GCA_018402905.1 Glandirana rugosa | reverse complement strand
CCCCCACCCTTCTGATCCCCCCCAGAGAAAACTGAATATTCCCTGGATCAACCTTACCTATAAATGTTCGTACCCAGTTATATTATGTGCATGTAGGAAAGAATCCAGGCCTTTTTAAAAACAATCCACTGAGCTGACCAGAACCACCTCTGAAGGGAGTCTATTCCACATTTTCATAGCTCTTAATGCAGTGGTTCTCAACTCCGGTCCTCGGGACCCACCAACAGGCCAGATTTTAAGTATTACCTTGGGGAGATGCAGACTAGAACACTGCAATCACTGGGCAGCAAATGATATCACCTGTGATGTATTTCAGTTATCCTGAAAACCTGGCCTGTTAGTGGGTCCCGGGGACAGGAGTTGAGAACCACTGTCTTAATGTGAAGAAGCCTTTCCGTATTTGGAGATGAAATCTCTTTCCCTCCAGATGTAAAGAGTGCCCCCTTGTCTTCTGTGATGACCTTAAACCGAATAACTCAACACCAAGTTCACTATATGGACCACTTATGTATTTATACATGTAGAAGATGCCGAGGAGGGACCTTGGACAATTGAAGGAGAGGTAGTACGGCGGACTTTAGTTCCACTGTATGTGGAGCTCTGGAAATGCTAGAATATATATGAGGTACCTGCATGCCACCCATGCTAGAAGTGTAGTACCTGTAAAGTCAGTTCAGGTTTTGCTTTAAAGTGTTACTAAACCCAGGAGCCTGCAGTCACTATATCTGGTCTCCCACAGTACACAGAACATGGAAATGCAATTATTTTAGTAAATATAAACCGCTAAATACATTTGCTCATCAGCAGTATATAGCAATATTGTGACTTCTATGAGTGTCCGGCTGAGCAGTGGTTAATGCTTGTATGCAGAGTTTTCATTCTCCTCTGATTGTCCAAGGAGGCTGCATGACCCCTGTCCCTCTGTCTGGACAGTGCTGATTGGCCGGGTGCTGATCACATGCACCAAAAAAACGCACAGAAAACTCTCTAGCAATACACATCAAACTGAGCATGTGCTGAGTGCCTCCAAGGCTCAGCAGATGGATTGGGGATAGTGAAAGAAGGGGAAGATCAGAAAAGACAGGATCAAACAACCTCTTTCCATGCAGAGGGTTAACCCCTTAGGGTCCACAGTGAGTATATCGAGCATACTGTATACACAGACTGATTTTACTGTTGTGGGTTTAGTAACACTGCTAGTTGCACACATTATGTGTAAGCTGTATTGTCACTTTCTTGAAAATATACAGAGAATAAGGCCGGCCATAGATTTAAAAAAAAAAAAAAAAAAAAAAACCAAATGAACAGATTCCCCCATGCACACAAGCCAGATGGATGGAGGTATCCTCGAGGCTGTGCTATTGTATTCAGACAGCATGGACTCTTCCGCTGTCAGAACACACTGATCAATGCTGTTGACTGAATGAACATCTTCAGACATTCCTGTTGGACAGAAGTCGATTATTAGATTAACTTTTGCTGAGTGGGAACAGCTATAGACTAATCAAAATTTTACCGGTTCCTGCTGAACTGGCCAAATTTTGATCCATCTACACTGATTTTGTACATTTGCCCACTGACAAAGAAATGACCACTCTATGATAATGGTCGGTTTATTTTAACAGTGAGAGACAGAACAACAACAAAAATATCCAGAAAAACACATTTCACAAAAGTTATACACAGATTTGCATTTTGATGAGTGAAATAAGTATTTGACCCCTTTGCAAATCATGACTTAGTACTTGGTGGCAAATCCCTTGTTAGCAATCACAGAGGTCAGGCGTTTCTTGTAGTTGGCTACCAGGTTTGCACACATCTCAGGAGGGATTTTGTTCCACTCCTCTTTGCAGATTCTCTCCAAGTCAGGTTTTGAGGCTGACGTTTGGTAACTCAAACCTTCAGCTCCCTCCAGATATTCTCTATGGGATTAAGGTCTGGAGACTGGCTAGGCCACTCAAGGACCTTAATGTGCTTCTTCTTTAGGCACTCCTTTGTTGCCTTGGCCGTGTGTTTTGAGTCATTGTCATGCTGCAATACCCACCCACGACCCATTTTCAATGCCCTGGCTGAGGGAAGGAGGTTCTCACCCAAGATTTGATGGTACATGGTCCGCCCATCGTCCCTTTGATGCGGTGAAGTTGTCCTGTCCCCTTTGCAGAAAAACACCCCCAAAGCATAAAGTTTCCACCTCCATGTTTGACAGTGGAGATGGTGTTCTTGGGGTCATAGGCAGCATTTCTCCTCCAAACACGGCGAGTTGAGTTGATGCCAAAGAGCTTGATTTTGGTCTCATCTGACCACAACACTTTCAGCCAGTTCTACTCTGAATCATTCAGATGTTCATTAGCAGACTTCAAATGGGCCTGTACATGTGCTTTCTTGAGCAGGGGGAACTTGCGGGCGCTGCAGGATTTCAGCCCTTCGCGGCGTGGTGCGTTACCAATTGTTTTCTTGGTGACTATGGTCTCAGCTGCATTGAGATCATTGACAAGATTCTCCTGTGTAGTTCTGGGCTGATTCCTCACCGTTCTCATGATCATCAAAACTCCACAAGGTGAGATTCTTGCATGGAGCCCCAGATGGAGGGAGTTTGAGTTATTTTCTGTTTCCACCATCTGCGAATAATCGCACCAACTATTGTCATCCTCTCACCAAGCTGCTTGGCGATGGTCTTGTAGCCCATTCCAGCCTTGTGTAGGTCTACAATCTTGTCCCTGACATCCTTGGACAGCTCTTCAATCTTGGCCATGGTGGAGAGATTGGAATCTGATTGACTGATTCTGTGGACAGGTGTCTTTTATACAGATAACAAGTGGAGATTAGGAGCACTCCCTTTAAGAGAGTGCTCCTATTATCAGCTCAATACCTGTATAGAAGACACCTGGGAGCTAAAAATCTTGCTGATTGATAGGGGATCAAATACTTATTTCACTTATTAAAATGCAAAATCAGTTCATAACTTTCTTAAATGTGTTTTTCTGGATATTTTTGTTGTTATTCTGTCTCTCATTGTTAAAATAAACCTACCATTAAAATTACAGACTGATCGTTTCTTTGTCAGTGGGCAAAAGGTACAAAATCAGCAGGGGATCAAATACTCTTTTCCCTCACTGTATGGCTGGCTTTAATCTAACCTTGAACCAGCAGCATCATTCTGGCAATTTTACTTTCTCAAACACTAAGAGTTGGTTTCAAAAAAGAAACTAGATTGCAAGCTCCTCAGGGGGTGAGCACATCTGCTAGAGGGGTCTGCTGTGTTGCCCAATGAACCTTTGGAGAAAAGCAAAGTCTAATAGAGGCCACAAAATCGACAACCTCTACCTGCCATTGAGAAATCCCTGATGTGCATATGCCATGCTGACAGTTTACTGACAGATTGTTGCAAAAACGAATACCTAATTTCGTACATTTGGCAAGCCTGAATATAGCCAAGGTACGGGTGGGTGGGTTTGAGTCACTCAGGCTGTGTATAAATAGAATTAACTTGACGTTACTAATTACCACAGATTCCTTCTTGATGGTGGGAGATGGTGGCTCCCTTTTGATGTCAGACAGCCCGACAGCTCCACCGTGTAACGGGGACCCAACTGCTTTCTCCTCGGTTGCGGACTTCGCCCACACGTCTCGTGACGAGCGCTCTTCTGCAGCTGTCAGCCTAGGCTTCCCCGGAGCTAAATCCCGAGGCGGAGCGGCAGGGAAAACACTAGATGAAGAGGACGTTTCTGTGGTAGGCTCACGGCCTATGGATGCCCCTCGAGGTTCTGCTGTGTACCTAGCGCAAAGACATGGCGACAGGGTGAACCTTTATAGTCAAACGCGCTGTGGTCATAAAATGCAATTCAAACCAACACATTTTTTTTGCAGTTTTGTATATAGAGGGAAGTGTCAGAAACCCAAATGTGGAAGCTCTGCTGCTTATCTGCTCCCCCCACCACTCCAGTGCCACATTTGGCACCTGTCAAACAGGTATCTGCTCCCACTTTCGTGTAAGGGCACCACAGTGACCTACGTCATTTGCGGCCCCTCCTCTTTCCCCCCCCCGCTGCTTACTGGGAGACACACACAGGTCCCAGAGGGCAGCGGAACCATTCAGAAAGCGCAGTACAACTTGCTCATGCGCAGTAGGAAACAGACTGTGGCGCTGCAAGGCTTAACTTTCCGTTTCCCTTAGTAAAGATGCCAGTGCCTGTGTTCCGTCAGATTTGGTAACGGAAGCGACATGGCCATCTTGGTACACCCCACACTAAGCCTACAGTCAGAAGGCAGCAAGCGGACATCTTTTTACACCCACCGAAGTCTTGCATTTCACACTTATTTTTGCCAGTAAACTGAGCGTATATAGTGAAACACAGTATGTAGAAATCCGTCAGATTGTTCTGATATTTCATTTTAAAAGTAGCGATGTTCTGTCAGATTAGCAGGCTTACCGCAGCTTTTAAAATTCAACATCAAAACAATCTGACGGATTTCTAAATACTGTATTGCACTATAGAAGCGCAGTTTACTGGTAAAATAAGTGTGAAATGCAAGACTTCGGTGGGTGTAAAAAGATGTCCGCTTATCGCCTTCTGACTGTAGGCTTAGTGTGGCAGAGTGCAGGGTGTATTAAGATGGCCGTGACGGAATTTGGCTTTGACTGCCAACATCGTGGGCTCATGGGTAAGTGTCCTTATATTAAAAGTCACCAGCTACAGTATTTGTAGCTGCTGACTTTTAATTTTTTTTTCTCCCCCAGGCTGGAACTCCACTTTAAAAACTAAAACATAAATCGGCCAGTCAGTGCTGAAAGTAAAAATCAGTTCTTGCTGCAATACTCAACTTTTCCCAGGGTAGTCTCCTGTAACCCCCCCCCCCACCCCCACCCCAATGCTGATCCAGTGAACAATGCCCAGTGTCATTCAACCTATTTCCTGTGAGCCCAGGGTGGCAATGTCACTTTAGAGATCAGTGTCAGGAACTGCTAAAATATTTCATTTATTTTTTACCATGACTACAGTGACAAGGATCACCTGCTATACAACTTGCTTCCTGCCATTCTTCTTGCAGCTTTGCCCAAGGTCTCAGGCAGGAAATGCCCACCGGAAAAGGAGTGGCAGCATAAAAGTTTCAGAGTATTAACAATGCAAAGCTCTTGGAGACATAACACACATAACTACCAAAATACAACTGCATATAATTATACCATTAACGTTGCCCTCCTATTGGATGATTTCATATCGGTATGTTTAAAGAGGACCTGGTATTACATCTCATGATGATGCCCTTAATGTAATGGATGATTGTTTCACTGTATATACAAATTACATGATATGACACGGTTTTCGATATATATTTTCCTTTCCCTCAGGCGCCGGACTTTCAGATAAAACTGATCCCCAAGGTGGATTCTCCTTCTCTGGCTTACGTTACCAATCGCTGAGCCAGGCGCCGGCTTGCCATAGAGATAAGCGATGGCATGATGGCCGTCACTCATCTCTATGCCCTTGGAGGACCGGAGCGACGGCATGACGTCACTTCTGATTCTCAGGCCATGTAAACATGGCTTTTTTTTTTTGTTTGATCTTTTGCTTTTAAGGGCCCATGCACACAGGACGTTTTTACAGTTGCTGTTGGGGACGTCTGACTATTTTTTTTTAGCTGCCTCTAAATACCCCTGCATGTTAGCCTATGTGTCCATGCACACAAACTTTCAGAGGAGCATGGAGGCAGAAGCGTTTAGGGGCAGTTGAAAAAATTGGCAGCCTGTGCTTTCAGGAGCAGAGGCTGTTGAGCTGTAAAAACGAAAAACGCCCAAAAACGCTGCTGAATTTACCTAAAAGCTGCTAAACGCTGTTACATTATAGGGAGTGTTTTTTTTACTGAAAAAATGCCCATAAACGCTATTCAAAAACCGTCTAACAGCGCGTTTTTAACGTTGCTTTTTCCTGGCAGCAGCGCTAGCATTTTTTTTAAACGTCCTGTGTGCATGAGCCCTTAGACCCCTTTCACAGTGGAAATATTTCAGGCACTTTAGCGTTAAAAATAGTGCCTGTAAAGCGCCTGAAAACTCTCACCAATCCAGTGTGAAAGCCTGTGTGCTTTCAAACTAGGGCGGTGCGCTTGAAGGATGGGAAAAAAAGTCCTGCAAGCAGCATGTTTGGGGCGGTGCGAGAGCGCTGTATACACCGCTCCTGCCCATTGAAATGAATGGGCGGCGCTTCCGAAGTGGTTTCCATCTTTTAACCCCTTGTTAGAGGTTAAAAGCGCCCCACTGCCGATATAACAGCGATAAAGCACCGCTATAACTAGCGGCGCTTTACTGCTACCGCGGCTGTAGCCCCAGCGTGAAAGAGGTCTTAGGGTAGAGGAGAAATTTGGGGACCCCAGTTCTCTCCTAAAAAGAGGACCTGTCATGCTGTATTGTTATCACAAGGGATGTTTATATTTCTTGCGATAGCAATAAAAGTGATCAAAAGTGATTTTTTAAAGCACCCTAGTCCCCACGTGTTCGCGCGCAGTAATAAAACGCATACAGGTTATGCCTGCATACGTAAACTGTGTTTGCACAACATGTGAGGTATCGCTGGGAACGTCAGAGAGCAATAATTTTAGCGCTAGACCTTCTCTGTAACTCTAAATTGGTAACTTGTACAAATTTTTAAAGCTTTGCCTATAGAGCTCTTTAAGTACCATAGTTTGGTGCCATTAAACGAACGCACGCAATTTTAAAGCACGACATGTTAGGTATCCATTTACTCAGCAGAACATAATCTTTCATATTATAAAAAAAGACTATGTTTTATACATATACGTATATATATATATATATATATATTATACAAAAAAAATATTATGTTTTGGTTTTAATTCATTAAAGTGTATTTAAAAAAATTGTGTTTGAAAAACCGCTGCGCGAAAACCGTGTGACATAAAAAATTGCAACATCTGCCATTTTATTCTCTAGGGTTTGGGTGTTCTAAGTACATTTCTAGCAAAAAATACAGATTTTTACTTGTAAACAACTCAAAAAGGGAATATCTTTCTCATGAGGAACAACAATAAAAATGATTGGTGGCTACTCCTTTGTCACGATTACTTGTTGTTGGGTACAGCATCTAAAATACAGTATTGGACTTCCTTAAAGGGCAAGTCCACTAATGAAGGAGGGATCTGAATTAGCGCAGCATTTACATTACTCTTATTCAGAGACCCCCCCTCTCTACAGGGTGGATTTACTGAAACTGTAGAATGCAAAATCTGGTGCAACTGTGCATGGTAGCCAATGAGCTTCCAGATTTTAGGCCTGGTTCACACTGGTGCGACATACGCTCTGACTTTGGGAGCACATGTCGCATAAGGTGTACAAATCAATGGTTCCCTATGAGAGCCGTCTTAAAGTGGTTAAGCCACTGTAATATCTATATATAAAAAAGTTGACCATATAAATATGGGAAAAAATCTGCGCTTATAAATAAACCATACAACAAAATAGAGCAGCCTATTTGTTTGATCAGCAAATATGTATATAAATAGAGTCCACATGTGCCGCTATATAATAAGCAAAGTCTTTTTCATTTGAGATGATAGAAAGAGCCCACACCAGCTGCAGTGCAAGAGATGAAACACACTGTACCATGGTGAGATTACAACCTCCTTACCAGAGGAATAATAAGAGTAGGCATGTGTTTAATCATCACACCTTCCATCAATTCCAGCAGCAGACCACACAGGGGAACACATGGAAGCACCACCTCCACCTCACAGGCATATGCTGATGACCAAGGCTCTCCTACGATATGCTAGAGGCTGTCTCCCACTATCAGACGAATGCCATTAAACAAAAGTCATAAGGAATGGACATAGTGAAGCCTGTACAGTAAATAACAAAGGTTTATTAAAAGTGCACTTACAAGAAAATGATGAAATACGAACAGTTTATTTAAAATCCTTGGGAGAGCGGTTTGTCAGCGTGCCTGCAGTCAGTGAGACCGCCTGACCTGTTTTGTCCAAATCGGACATCGTCAGGGGTGTGGCTACACTGAACAGGCACATAATCTAAATAATGGGGCGGCTGGATGCCGCGAAAAGCAATTTGTGTGTTTTGTTTACATCACTTCCAGTGCATTGGAGCGCATGGAGAGTCAACCGCTCCAACCGCCGGAAGTTCCGCGTATCGAGTCATTCACGGCATCAGGCCATCCCTTTATTTAGATTATGTGACTGTTCAGTGTAGCCACGCCTCTGACGATCTCCAAACCGGTCACGCGGTCTCATTGAATGCAGGCACGCTAACAAACTGTGGTCCCAAGGATTTTAAAGAAACTGTTCAATCTCTAGACTAAGTATCCACAACCTTTTGGGTAATGGGATCTGATATCTTTTTTTACAAGAATGAGGAATTGCAGCTGTCGGAAGAGGGAGGGAGGAGGAGAGAGAGAGCGAGAAGGAAATTTTTTTTTTTCCCTGATTTGTTGAATGTATGATGTATGTTGCATATGTGAATTGCATAATAAAAGAAAAAAGTTATACGATCAAAAAAAAAAACTATTCGTATTTCATCATTTTCTTGTAAGTGCACTTTTAATAAACCTTTGTTATTTACTGTACGGGTTTCACTATGTCCATTCCTTATGACTTTTGTTTAATGGCATTCGTCAGAGTGGGAGACAGCCTCTAGCATATCGTAGGAGAGCCTTGGTCATCAGCATATGCCAGTGAGGTGGAGGTGGTGCTTCCATGTATTTCCCTGTGTGTTCTGCTTCTGGAATTGATAGAAGTTGTGATGATTAAACACATGCCTACTCTTATTATCCCTCTGGTAAGGAGAATGTAATCTCACCATGGTGCAGTGTGTTTCTTCTCTTGCACCACCCAAAAATGACTTCCATGAGAATTCTACCATGGGACATCTGTTTAAATCTGAGACTTTGGATGAAAAAGAGGTCTGGGGTCTGCACACTTGCTGTGGTCAACACAAGGGGGTCGCACCATCCCCACTGGAATTTCTTCAATTACAAATTATCAATAAATGTAAAAAAAGAGAGGGAAGAAGGACCCAAAATTCACAGGTGGACTGTAACAGTCTGGAAATATGACTGGTGATCTGTGTTGAGATTATTCAAGACTTACAATAAGCCAGTGGCCGAACTGTATTGAGCATAAGCTGAGCTAACAAAATGACTGATTGGCCAGGAATCTGGGCCCGTTTCCCTTAGGAAATATTGTAAAGCTCCTTACTTTGGTTCAGGCGTCTCTTCACAAGGTGGCAGCGGAGCAGGGCGTGAAGTAGTGCGCACACATGGTGAGGGCGATGTAGGTTCGTATGACCCCACTGGAATACTGGCAATGGTTGCCTTCACTTTCTGAGGAGGCTTAGAGAGGTTCCTCTGAGATTTGGGAGCCACCAAACTGAAGGTAACAGAAGAGGCTGCAAAACAGGACATGCTGCTTGAGCACAAGTTATATGAAATAAAGAAAAATCCTAACAATCAGCAACTCAATTCATTACATATACCCACTTAAAGTGGAACTTTAGACAGAAAATTAAGTCCTGCTAGATGACGTCAGGCTGGCTCCTTTGCAGGTATAGCTATATAAAACATTAAAAATAAGTGTCTATACTGTTTAAAATCCAGTAATACACCGTTTTACCCTGCTCTGCACATGCTCAGTTGCTTTCCCTTTTTAGGCACTGCCGAATTTGTAGAGGGCGATCTGCTGACAGCCTTCAAGTAGAATTAAACCCTCCTATCCTTTGCAACCAAGGAAGCCGCTTCTATTTGATTTGCAACTGCTATGGTGCTTCACATGTGATCAGATATGACTCCAGCCATTTAATGGTTTTACAGTTAGCAATCCCGACATTCCAGGAAGGTAACGGATTTTTGAAACCGTTAAATCAATGGGTTTAGTTCTGCTTTAGGATTTACGGCTGTTCAGGGGCTCTGGGCTTAAACAAAATAGCGGCCTCCAGCAAGAAGAAACAAGAATGCTGGAGGCATTGTGCGGCACACTAATTTTGGCAGCATAATTATTCATGTGAAATGTATATTCTTTGCTAAAGAACATTATATTTTATCAAGTTGTTATGAGAAAAGTTCCGCTTTAAAGAGGAGCTCCAGTCTCCCCCCAAAGAAATAAACATCAGCAGCTATAAATACTGTAGCTGCTGACTTTTAATATAAGCACACTTACCTGTCCAGGGATCCAGCGCTGTGTCCTCACCTTCAATTCTTCAAACGGCTTTGGGTGCAGACGCCCGCATCTTGATTAAAGGAAACCAGCAGCCTGAAGTGGGAGCAGGTACATGCAAAAACCAGGTACCCACTCCCCCCAAAAATTGCCAAATGTGGCAATGAAGGGTGCAACTTCCCCTTTTGGGTGGAGCTCCACTTTAAAGCGGAACTAAAGGGGTTAAATGGACCTTTCCAGTGGTTCCTTGCTGGCATTTTCTACTGTGTGCTGGTTTTCGGCCATCTTCATTGGAAGGATGGTGTCATTTCTGTGCAGGAGCTAGTCATCCTGGCACTCAAGAGACCAGCACGGCACTGTAAGTGGGGCTGCACATGTACAGTTCAGTTTAGGCATTTAAAATTGAAAATCACATGATCACTGTGATTGGGCGTCACCGAGGTCACATGATCGGGAGCCAGTCCACTGACTACCGATTATTGGTGTGGACCTAGAGCGGTCATTGATAGTTCAGTCTTTGTGCTGGGAGCGCGCAGTATGCACGCCTTCAGCACACAAACATTGACTGCCCATCGATGCGTATGCGCAGTATTTGGCACTTCTAACCCACCCTTTTGCCGCCGCATATATATGTTAAGCGGGCGGCAACAAGTTAAAGTAGAAGGATCTGTGGTTAAATGTTGCTCTCCTTTGTACTAATCCTCCCTGTATACATTTTCTCATAAATCGCTTCCTAAATACTATGTTTTTTTTGTTTTTCTACATGGTCACAGGGCCGATACATATTTATAGCTTGGAGGGTCTAACAGTGCTGGAACCCTTGTAGCTGTGACGTCATCCTGCCAATTGTCCATAGCTCTCAGGGTTGTCAAGGTGGCATCAGTCGATAGAAGCATTATCGTCCACGAGACAGAGAAATGAATCAGATCACTTTACTGGGAAATATTTAGGGAGCAATTTGAAAATGTATACAGGGAGGATCAGAGCAAAAGGGGGAGCAAGATCTAACTGGTTAGCTATTGTGATGCCTTTTCTTCTACTTTAATTAATATAGAGCTGCATTAATTTGTGTCTTTTATATCGAAGATAAAACAGTCAAAACTGCATGTACTTTTGATACATTGTGAACAGATGTGGAAGTATTTATGAAAAGCACATTGGGGTTAATCTTAAATGGGCAGTTAGATGCAGACAGTGCTTTAGGCCTCGTTCAGACGGTCGCTGCCACCCTGTGTGTGTTCAGGGCCATGCACTCGCTCCTGCTCAGCTGTCAAATTGTGACATGGGGCTGTGTTTTTGCAGCGACTGCATCTCCCTCTGTAAGCTGCCTGCAAACAGCTGGGAGTGGATACAGAAGCCAAAATGCACACCTCCAGCACACAGCATGGGTGCCAGCGCCCATCTGATCATGGCCTAAAAAAGATATGAACAGATGCATCATTATTTTTAAAATGCGTACCAGTGACGGTGGTGACCTGTGATGTATTGCCCACTGTACACGGCACAGGTGGGGCGCTGATTGTTGGAGGGGTGCTAATGGCTTTGGTCAAGATGGTGGTTGGTGCAGCAGGCACGGTACCTGTACCGGCCACAGTGCACACTAAATTCTGAGCTGGGGAAGCAGCCGCCACAGTCAGTGTGCTAGACCCGATTGTTGGGTATATTGCGGTTAAGACTTGGTTGCCACAGGTGGAGGGTACAGGTGGTGTTGAGGCCGGAGACACGGTGACTTGCCCAGGGGCAAGGATGTGGCTCTGCCCTGTAATACAAAGACCAGAAATATCACAAAAAAACAAATTATTAAGCGAAACCATACAGCTGTTCATATTCTGAAGCAAAGTTCTTGCAAAATGCTACGAATGAGAATGAATGAGTTTAAAATAAATTTGGTTGAACTGAAGCTTCCTGAATGTTTCAGATTTAAATTAGCAGTTACAATTACCAATCTAAAAGATATAGCACTGGGGGAAGGTGAGAAACTCATGCAACCCCGCCTTTGATTTTGGTTACTGCTGGTTATGTTCACTGCTTACATTGACAGTTTTGTGGCTTTTCTATGCAAGAAAAGACTAAACACATAACACTGCAGTTCTAAGACAGGATCTCTTACCTGCTAGTAGTGGTTGGACTATGGCCTGACCATTTGAGCTTATGGTGGTGAAGCCAAGTGCCATGGAGCCCGTCCCTAGTGAAGGCTGGACACAAGGGCCAGTGCCTGCTGTCACAGTCTGGGAGTGTGAACTTGTAGTCACCAGGGGAAGGGTGCTGCCTGCTGCGGAGGGCACATATGTGATCCTGTACAGGGAAAAACAATACAAAATATTAGGCCGTATATACAGCCATACCCATCAGTGCCTTGTATAATCACTTGCCAACCAGCCACGTACTCTGTACCATTATTTAGAGCCAGCGGACGGCCGCCATGTAACAGCAGGACACGTTTGGGATCTATTTACTCGGCATAACAACATCTTTTATATTTTACCAAAAAAATGGGTTATCTATTGTCTTTTTTGTGTTAAATATTTTTCTTAAAAAGTGTATTTTCTCCCATAAAAAAGGGGTGTGTGAGAAACGCAGAGCAAATACCATGTGCCATAAAAATAAATGCAAAATCCACCAATTTATTCTCTAAGGCCTCTGCTTTAAATATATATATATAAAAAAAAAAAAAAAAAAAAGGATTGTACAAAAAATTGCCAGAAAAAGATTGGTCCTGTAAGGCCCCTTTCACATGGGCGCCTCCTTTGGACGGACTCCGCTTGCAGAGCAGAGACAGTGCCGCTTTCCTCTATGGAGAGATCGGGCGAAAAATGGACCACCTGTTTTCATTCGTTCATATCCAATCCGAAAGACCGATGGAAAATAGGACCTCCATCCATCTGGATTTTGCAGACAGGATCTTATCCAATAGCGGCGGATGTCAGCTGACATGTCAACATCCGCCGCTCCATAGGGGTGAATGGAGGGTCTGGACCAATCAGGTCCACATGAAAAACTGACAGGTGGACCTGATCGGACAGCTCGTGTGAAAGGGGCTTTAGTTAATAAAGTCTGTCTACAGCATAGCATAGCATATAGCATAGCACAGCAGTGTATTATTATTTTTTAGTAGTCTCTAACAGTTTTATCACCTGTTGATCCTGCCAGTAGATCTCTTATTTTTGCACTCTGTTTGGGAGGCCAAGTTGTCCAGTGACAGTTAGAACAAACCATACAAACACTGGCAGTTGCGATCACAATGATTAGCTTTATTGTTATGTGACCGTGTGAGGCCCTGTGATTGCAAAAACATAGGAGAAAACAACACTGGGTTCTCAGGAATACAATTTGAGGGACTCCAGAATAGCAGTTTTGAACAGAGAAGGGTGGTTCTTCATCTTTCCTAAGGTTTTGTAATTCCCAAATCAAAGTCTTGAGCTCAGAGACTTCAAAGTGCTGTAGGAGGGAAGGAGTCTCCAACCCAGTGTCTGGGTCTTGCTAAAAACCAGCAGGCTGAGTGTGCAGGTGTTCACAGCCTTTATAATCTAGGACCTGGCAATAGTTGGGGAGCCATCTGAGAGACAGGAGGTCTCTGCATATCTGCACAGTACTCTGGACTCCAATCCTTCCCCAGGGGTCAGAGAGGCTGCACAGGGCAGCCAGAGCGTGTAGGTCTACACAGGGCAGTCTGTGACGGAGCAGCAAGGAGCTGGAGGTACAGAGTTTGTACAGGAGCACTGAGGTGCTGTGTTAGATGGTCTGAAGGACCAAGGCAAAAGGTCTAAGCAGGGGAGCTGCTAGAAAGAGTCAGGAGGCTGAACCTCATTTATGCTCAAGTTATGGTGGAAACCCCTGCATGGGCATTTCTGGAGTGGACTGAACTCACTAGGAAGCACTACCACTGAGTAAACCCCCCAGCCCCCACAACTTTACAAATGTTTCAAAAAGGAAAAACATTTGTTATTGTGTACAAAGTGTTAGCCGGAGTTGGCCTTTGATTTATTTGAAGCTTATGTAAACTCTATTAAAAACGACCTATTCGTCTAAGATCGCCTTGTCCACCATGATGATTTTACTGCAGAGCGGACGACACTGTCACCCTTCAGATGGAAGTTGAAAAAGAACAGATCTACTGGCAATAAAAGCTATTTCACAGCGGAAAGCAGAAAAACAAAAAGTGAAGCGTTAATGCTATTAATCGCAGCATGATATGTCCTTGTTTTGCCCATAGTTCCACTTTAAAAAACATAAATGCAATCTGCCTAAAGTAAAAACACTATATGCCAGCTATTAATTACCCAGAAGCACCTGTTCTGATTTAGTTTGCCTTTAGCCGGTCTAGTGTTTCGAACCATGTATTGGCAAGCTGAATGTACCAAAGTTGATCGATCAACTTGGATACAACCAGCCTGTCGGATTTTACATGCAATTATTGCTAGCGGCTGTTATAGCTGCTAGCAATCATCGCTGAGTTGTGCCACTGGGAGAACACAATGGCACCGCCGGAGGGATTCCCCCATCAACACAGTCACTTACTGTGCTGATGGGGGAATCAACTGTATTCAAGCAAATCAGGCGGTTGCAAGAAAGAAAAATCGCTCCATCTATGGCCTGCCTTCGTTACTGAAGCTCGACTTTTCCGACTTCATAGCTAAATTTCCACCAACTACTAATCTGCTTACTGTCTAGTGAGAGGGCAGTTAGGGCTTCTTCAGACCAACACGCATACTAAAATGCTGTAGGCTGGTATCCATTGTGTAGGTCTGAGCAGGGCTGATATTAGAAATAATGGAGTCCCGTACAGCATGTGTGCTCAACCTGTGGCCCTCCAGCTGGTGCAGTACTACAAGTCCCATCATCCCTCTGGCTTTGGGAGTCATGCTTGTAACTGAAAGCCTTGGGGTAGGTGCGGAACTTGCCGCTGCCCGGGTGACACCCAGAGCCAGCCAGGAGAAATAAAAAACTCTCTCTCCTCCTGTACAGCAGGGGAGAAAGGGACAGAAAGATGTGCAGTGCTGAAAGGACGACGTGACTTGCTGGAGTTAACTTTCTAAGTCAACCAGCAGGTGATTGGTTGCTAGGTGGTCCTAGCAACCAATCATTAGCTTGTTAATATGAAAAAATAAAATCCACACATTCCCGCCCTCTGCTCAGTGCTGCTGTGTCCCCTTTGCATAAGGTAGGAAGGTGCAGAGATGGGGGTGGGGTGGGTGGTGTGACTGTGTAACATGGAGGGGGTGCAGAGCTGGGGGGGGGGGGGGTGACTGTGTAACATGGAGGGGGTGCAGAATGTTCGTACTGAGGGTTTCGG
>BLSH010282580.1:3313059-3339869 GCA_018402905.1 Glandirana rugosa | reverse complement strand
ACTCCTTGCACTAGGCAATTTAAAACTGATGTACTATGCAGAGCAGGGGGATTATATGCCAAGATGAGGACAGCCCCCTGGGAGGGGCCAACCTATGCTTTTGTTTTATTTTTGCTTAGTCTACTCCTAGTAATATGAGCATAACCCCACGTGTCATAAGAAGGCTGTGTCTGTCAGTGAACGGAAGAGTAATACTATTAATTACATAATAAAGTTGAAAAAAAAAAAAGGCCATCTAGTTCAACCAATAGAAAAAAAAAAAAAAAAAATTACCTAGTTGATGGCAGAATGACTTTCTGTTGTTGGGATGCTGCTGCTACAACTGCTGCGGTTGCCATGGTAACAGGGATAGCACTCTGGAGTGTTGAACTGCCCGGAGTCACTAAGGCACTCTGCTTTGGAGCTTGCGGTTGCACCACGGGCATTGGAGTGATCTGTATAATCTGAGGAGGACAAATCAAAAAGACATCTGTAAATGAAGAAAAGCAGCTTCCTATTTTGCCACACCTTTTCGGGCTCGATTCCAAACCGTGGTGCCAGTGTCTATAGACCCAGACCACGAGGCTCGGGCCTGTCCACCAGCTCCAATCTCACAGAATTTGACTGCCAGCAACAGGAGCTTCCACTGCTCTCAGCAAAGCCTGTGAGAGTTGGGAGAAGACCGAGCCCCTAGAGGGGCACAGAGCCGGATCGTGATCAGGTTTAGGTAGGTATAAAGAGGGCTGAGGGGGCAATACACATACTGAAACATTTTTTACCTTAATGCAGGGAATACATTAAGGAGAAATTTTTTTAAGCTTTACAACCACTTTAACTAAACACTCTCCAGGAGCATATACTTATGTTCCTTTCGCTGCCCCCCTGCTGGTCCATTCAAGCGACAAGAGTGACAGAAGGTCCTGTTGTAAGACAGGCCATAGATGATGCAATCGTAAGCAGCGAACGGGAGCCTTCCATTAGCCGCTGGTAATTGTGCCAGGAGCACCAGAGAGCGTGCTCTTGGCACAGCTCTATCGGCGCTATTGCATGCAAATATGCAGCCACTTGGCACCAAGGCCTGGCCGCCAAGAGGGCGCATATTTGCATGTGCCTGGTGCAAAGAGGTTAAAAAGGGGTTCTGCCCACCGACCGAAAAATTAGAAGAAGTCAGCAGCTACAAATATTAGGACACTTACCTGCCCAGAAATCCTGCGATGTCGGCACCCCAGCCGATTTTCCAATTGGCTCTCGGGTGCTACCACCGCCATAAAACACATGGATAAAAAAAGAAAAAAAAAACCCTGCCCAAAATATACGGACCCTGACTTTTGACCCAAACACTAATCATTGCACCGACCTAGATCTAGGTATTTTTTCTTTATTTTTTAATATTTATTTACTTCAGGTGAACCAAAATCAGGAGTTCCCAGTCCAGATTGTTCGTACGGGGTCTGGGGCCCTAGCGAGACCCAGTCTCTGTGCTGGGAGAGCATGGTGTGGAGTGCTTCCAGCACAAAGGGAGATAGGCAAACATGTGGCCCCACGGAAAAAAGCCCGGTGCAGTGGGGCCACATATTTGTGTTACGTCGGCGTCAAGGAATTACAATCTATAAGGATTAGAAAACAAGAGAAACAGACAGAACTTGAACATGGGGGATTTTATATTATATATATATATATATATATATTTTTTTTTTATGATATAAAAACACTGACCTTGTTCGCAGGCTGAGCACCATTCTGAACTGGGAAGGGGGAGGTCATGAGCGGCAGCTGGGTCGTAGTAGGGCCCGCCCGCACAGTCACGTGAGGTGTGGTAACTGGAACAAGCATCTTGCCTTGAACCGAAGTATTTGGAGACAGGATTCCTGGACCAGAAATCAGCTGAGCGCAGCTCCCAGGTGAAGGGGCAGGAGACACCGATTGGGCTATTAGAGTATGGGAAAATTTAAAAATTAATAAGTGAATGGCGAAGAAAAGAGAAGCCTGATAAAGAATAAGAAGTGGAAGGAAATGAGGTAGAAAAAAAGCAGATTGATAAAGTGAAGGAAGAATGAGGCACAAGAAGCAGAAAGCAAAAGTAAATTTTACAAAAAACTACTTACCTTTGGCAGCTGCTGACACCAGGCCCAGAGATGGGCTAGCAGCTGGGCCAGGCTGGACAATTGGAACAGCTTGAGGGGTAGCGATCACTTTAGCATTTGCAGAAGGAAGGGTGAAGTGGATGCCTCCTGGCAGCTGTTGTGGGATGGTGGGCAAGATGTACTGCACTTGGGTGATGTTGCCCCTCTTGCTTGAAGCAGGAAGCAGCTGTTGCGGCTGAAGTATGCCCAGAGGTACGGCTCCATTGGGGCTGCCTGCAGGATTCTGGGTAATGAACTGCAGCGCGGTAACAGGACCTGCCCCATTTCCTGAAGCGGGTGCTGGCTGTCCGTAGCTAGGCGCCCCCACCAGCAGGTTGGTTACGAGCCCACCGGCGGGTTTGCCCTGTGGGTGGGGAGAAGCAGGAGATGTCAGCTGTTGAACTTGCTTCCTGTCATGAGCATACACAACCCCAATGCCCAGTGGGGAACCGGGTATACGACCATCACAAAGTTCACTGCTACTGCTGCTCCTGGCAATGGGTAATGGTTTACTTGCAATAGGAACTGGTGTGCTGATAACTGGTTTGACTACATTCGTAACTACAGTGGAGGCTTGCTTTAAGCCAGGAGGTAAAACTCCAAATCCTTGTGGCCCCGAAACAAGTACAGTTCCTACTGTAGGAATAGAAGGCCGACTGTCAGGTGTTCCTCTCTGCCCATCATAGGGTCTGGATATGGGGGAATACATAGTGCTCGAGGGGTGTGGTGAGGGCATACTTGGCAGGACAATGGTTTGGGTTGCAGTGGATGAGATGACTGACTGAGCAGAGTACAGATTTGCAGGGGGCACACCATCCCCCACCATCTTTTGTCCTGCACCCTCCACACTGCGCTTCCTCTTGTAGCTCAGGGTAGGGTCCACCATAGTGAAGCGCACTTCTGAGGTTCTCCTACCTTGATGTTGGGTAGGCGTACGAGGAGGAGGTGGCTTGGCAGGAGGCAGTGGAGGGTACCCACGGGGGAAAGAGGCTTGTGGATGGTCACTAGGCTTGGGTGATTGAGCCACATTCACAGGTCTATCTGATTTGAAGTCCTCAGAGGAAAGTGAAAAACTTCCAGAGTGCGAGGAGGAACGGATGACGGGCGAAAAGACCCCTTGTGGAGCCACCTAGAGACAAAACAAAAAGTAAAGTTTTATTATTTTTTTTTTTTTAAAGAGATAATGAAAGTGGAATTATTACCCTAGCTATGAGAATTGAAAGCAGTACTGAACACTCATGGTCCACTTCATCTAATAATCCTTTGTGATCCAACCCATTCCTTCCTGAATTACTTGCCATTCCTGACCCACAGAGATGGTCATCCCAGCGAGTTAAGCCTGGTACACGGGTCGCATATCAGCCAGGTCAACAGAAACCAGCCTGTGTGTACAGAAGCCTGTCCAACAGAAGCTAGCAGAATGCCTGGCATCTGTCGAACAAGCATGCTGGAAAAACAGATGTCGATCGGCATCCGATCAGTGCTCACAGCCGTTGTGTGGGAGCAGTGCCCATTAGAGCACAAATGCCCAGTGGGGATATTGCTGTACCAATGCATAGTTACTACAGCAAGCTCCTCATTTTTTTTCCTTCAGCCTTTGGGGCTGAACAAAACAAATCCTGTGTGTACCCCGCATTAGGGGTACCATGTGTTGCAGGAAAGAAAAGCACTTGATTTCCTCCCACAGAGCCATTATGTTCTCCTGGAGGGCGGGAAGCCGTTCACACGTGGAGAACACAGCGATTATCGCCAGCGGCTATACCAGCCACTAGCAATAAATCGCATGAAAAATCTGACAGGCTGGTTGATTGATTGAACAATTTAGGTACATTAAGCCTGCACATACATAGAATCGAATGAACCGCATGGCCGGCTTAAAGGATATGTAAAGGTTTGTTTTTTTTAAAAAAAAACAAACATGTCATACTTACCTCCTCCTGTGCAGTTGGTTTTGCACAGAGTGGCCCAGATCCTCCGCTTCTGGGGTCCCTCAGCAGCGCTCCTGGCTCCTCCTCTTGAGTGCCCCAGTTGGAGAGCAGCTTTTCCTCTTGCACTGGTGCGGGCACCCTCCTGTGTCCTGCTGCTGTGTCCATTGACACAGACAGGACTTGGCTCCGCCCACCGGCTCACGCGTCATTGGATTTGATTGACACCTGCTGCTATCAATCTATCCAATGAAGACCCGAGACACCGGCTGGAGCAGGTGTGCTTGTCCCCATAGCTTGGACGATTGGGCTCAGGTGTAAAAGGGTGGCTCTGGGGGGCTGCTGCAGTACAGGAGGTTTTTCACCTTAATGAATTATGGTGAGACACTTCAAGGGTTTACAAATCCTTTAAAGAATCTAAAAATTAAAGGACTTGAAAAACTAAAGGATCTGATTGAGGACCAGCTTTTTATAAGCTATAGGGAATGAGGCCTGCACAACAAAGGTTACTTTTTTTATTTTATTTTTAAAAAGCAAGTCCAAATAGGAAAATGTTCAATAAACTGTTAATGTAATCTGGTATATATTTTACCACTATTCCATAGTCCTGGATCTCCAGGTTAGTGTGGAGAGGTGTTACCAACGCAGAGAACTTTGGGACTACAAATGTGCGACATACCTTGCTTTCTGTGTCATCTCCTGATACTCCTTCACTGTCACTGTCTGTCACCCGTTCCTTACATTTCAAGTCTATATCTGCACAGCCATAGCCGTCATCTGCTGGAGAGAAGAGATCATGAAACAAAGATAATGGTAGAAAATGATAAGGACTGTAACAGCAGCACTGGTTCTGCCCACTCACCAATAACATCATCGTCTCCTTCCTCCTCACAGATGACCATCCTCTCCTCATCACTGGTCATGTCCTCGCTGGCTGTGCGTTGCGAGCGGTAGGATGCAGAAAGAGGCGGACAAGCTCTGGAAGTGGGACATGCGGCGTTCTCGCTGTGTGCAGGCATTGGGAATGACGAGGGCTCTGGGCCACCAAATGCTGCCTTCTGATTGGGATACGGAGAACGACTTGAGCACATCTGTGAGCAATCACTACAGTTGTAACATGTCACCAATAATGTGGATGAACTACTCATCAGCTTTAAAAGGACAACTCCTGACAAAAACTAAATACATCCATAGTGCAGCATGGCCTTTAAAGTGCCAAAAAAAGTTATCCAGCCAACAAAAGTAATAATGGGCTACCTATTGTACCACCGCACCCTGTTGTCTAAGATAAGGTTGCTGAAGACCCTTCAGCATTGAGCACACTTCTATGTGTCAGATGTCCGACGCCTCACACTGCTCTTTAGTTACTTACTACACAACTGTGTCCTTTGTGATGTAGGGGGGTGGCAAATGAAACCACACAGCGAGGGTGTCAGGAGCATGTGCGCTCCTGCTCCATCATAGCTGCTGGTTCCAGCATCCTGCTTTTGGCTGTGGCATTCTCCTTGTCTGTCTGTCCACCTGCAAGGTGATTGATTGTGGCCAATCTCTGGGTGGAGATCAAACCTGATATGAGCCAGCCAGGCCTGCAGTCTCATGCTTGTAATAGATTGTGTAATAACTGATCAAGCTCCCAGTTTGTCTGCCCTGCTAGATTAGATTACATTGTTGCTTATTTTGCACCTGCCCTGGCATTGTAGCCAGGCATTATAGCATTGAGATTAAGTCCTGGGGCAACAGAGTACCGGCAGGCCTGCTTGCCTTATGGGAAAGGGGGCTTTTATAGATGAAGAACACAGAAGCTAGCTTTAGTGTCTGACCACCTGCGTTAGGGGTAAGCGTGACAGCGGGGCAATGGCATCTGATACTCCTAAAGTGGTGAATGCAGATGATTTTTCAGCAAGATTTTCTTTTTGAAGACATTTGGTGGCAATGGTGGTATGGCAGGTAAGTACCACTTTTCTTTGCTTGCTGGTCCCCTTTTTTTCTTTTTAATAGCAATAGATTTCCTTTAAAGGGTAAGATGAGGAAAGAACAAAGCGACATCACCTTTTTAACTGCATACCTGAAACCAAATATTGACTATATATTACAAAGAAAGGACACCCAATATAGACTACATATTAACTCGCCTGAAGTCAATAGACCAGGGAGCTGAAGAACAGGAGGATAAAAAGAACATGTGAAATGAAGAATGAATAAAACCTTAAATAAAAAGGTAGCTCTCTGTGAATAGGGGTATTACAAAAGGGTCCCTGGAAAAGTCTGTAGCATGTTGGAAACAATGATTGAACAAGTCCAGTAGAGGCTTTGACATAATACAAAAAAGGTGAAAATACAATATGTTGCGGGGCTCATAACTCCCCCTTCACCAGGGCTGAAAAATGAGATCGTAAAATTTAACAGTAATAGTAAAAGTGATCATATAAGCTTTGCATGAACCACTTGGGTGCTTTCATCTTTCCAGTACTCTGCCGATTTCTTCCGGGACACTTTGTGATATCCCTGTCTACAGAAAGTTGCTTTTATAAAAAAAGTTTTAGATTTTGGACCCCAAATTCTCATTCGCTCAGGAGTCCAGAGTTCCTACAATACACATGACATACTATAAAATGAGGATCAGGACACATTAACCCCTTCAGCCCCGGAAGGATTTACCCCCTTCCTGACCAGAGCACTTTCTGCGATTTGTCAGTTAAAGCAACGCAGTGCCATATGTGCGGTCGTGCGATGCTGTACCCAAACAAAATTGACGTTCTTTTTTCCCCACAAATAGAGCTTTCTTTTGGTGGCATTTGATCACCTCGGCGGTTTATAAATATAAAAAAAAAAAAAAATCTAAATGTATTCATCAGTTTAGGGGGATATATATTCTTCTACATATTTTTGGTAAAAAAAAAAAATATATATTGATTGGGTTCCGCAAAAGTTATCGTGTCTACAAACTATAGGAGTAGATTTATGGCATTTTTTTTTTTGTTTGTTTTTACTAGTAATAGCAGCGATCTGAGATTTTTAGTGGTACTGCAATATTGTGGCGGAGAGATCGGACACTTTTTTGGGACCGTTGACATTTATACAGCGATCAGAGCTAAAAATAGCCACTGATTACTGTATAAATGTCATTGGCAGGGAACATAAGGGGCGATCAAGGGACTAAATGTGTTAAGTAGTAGGAACAGACGATCGCTCTCAACACCCGTCAGAATGGGGATCTGCTTTGTTTACAACTCGCAGATCCCCGCTCTGCCTGTCTTGGGTGCGATTACGGGTGGGCGGCGGACATAAGAGTCCGCCACACCCGCTGATTGGCTCGTCCGCTAGCCAGTGAGCGTGCGCCCACACCACATGTTCCCGCGGCTACCATACAGCTACGGCTATTTGCGAGAACAAGCCAACCTACCGCCGTATTATGACGGTGGCCGGTTGGCAAGTGGTTAAAGTAGAACGGAAAACAGCAAAACTGTTTTTTTTCTCCCCCATTTTAGATAGAATAAGAGTGAGAACTAACCCTGGTCAGGTTTTGTTTTTTGTTTTTTTGCCATCTATGCCCCTACAGGAGATTTCCCTTCACTTCCTGTCCTATAGTAGTCAAAACAGGGAGTGAGAGGAAATCCCCAGAACTAGTGTCCCACTTGTAAGATTTCTCCTCTACCACTATTCTAAGGCCAATTCAAAATGTATGATTTACTTTTACTTAAAATGATAATGGTAAACAGGACAGAGAGGGTAAAATTCCCTACCGGGGGCCCAGGCTGCAATCGGACCTGAAACGGTGAACACAGACACACCGGACCCCTACTGTGAGCTGCATTGGCATTAGAGGTGAACCCAGCCTTAATGAAATGCATTTCTCTTTGCCATTTCACTGCCTGTCTCCATTAAGACAAAGAATTAAAAAACAGTAAAAAGAGGAGGCGCAGTGTCAGTAGCACCACAGAGAAGGGCATCAAGGGGGGACTTGTCTGTTTCTGTAGGCAACATTAAAAGGGAAAAAAAAAATAAATAAATACAGCTATGTGAACCCTTAGGGCACTTTCACACTGATCCGCTGCACAAACACGGCAAAAATGCATATGCATTTGTACGGCTATTTTACCACGTTTGCGGTGCGGTTTGTAAAAGGACATGTTGGTCAAAAACTGTACCAAAAACGCATTTTTTCACTACGTTTTCCATTGCTTTTAATGGGAAAGTGCATTTTTGGTGCGTATTTTAAGCTCCCCAAACATGCTCTAAGCAGAATTTTTTTTTCATTGCAGAAGCGCACCGCCGGACTGTGAACACATTTTTCTTGAGCTTCTCATGCGCTTTTCCAAACGCAAAAGCGCTTGAAAAACTCCTCAGTGTGTAAGGGGCACTTAAATTGGCAACATCCCAAACGAATATGGAAAGATTGCATCGCCAGTCTGAAACACAAAATTCAGAGCCAGGAGTCACATGATTCTATAACGCTCAGCAATAAACAGACACGGGTCTGCTCATCTTCCTGCAGCTCTGCTCCTATTTATATGAATAATTTAAGCTGCAAGCTTGCAGCTGTACGGCACTAAGAAATACAATATATGAAAAGCGGCAAATCACAAACTACAGAGAAACTGATTCAATGACTGAATATGCACTATATTGCCAAAAGTAATGGGACACCTGCCTTTACATGCACATGAACTTTAATGGCATCCCAGTCTTCGTCCATAGGGTTCAGTATTGAGTTGGCCCACCCTTTGCAGCTATAACAGCTTCAACTCTTCTGGGAAGGCGGTCCACAAGGTTTAGGAGTGTCTATGGGAATGTTTGACCATTCTTCCAGAAGCCCATTTTTGAGATCAGGCACTGATGTTGGAGAGAAGGCCTGGCTTGCAGTCTCCGCTCTAATTCATCCCAAAGGTGTTCTATCGGGTTGAGGTCAGGATTCTATGCAAGCCAGTCAAGTTCCTCCACCGCAAACTCGCTCATCCACACTACATTGACAAAAGTGTTGGGCCACCCCTCCAAATCATTTGATGGAGGGGGGATTATGGTGTGGGGTTGTTTTTCTGGGGTTGGGCCTGGTCCCTTCGTTCCAGTGAAGGTAACGCTTAAGGTGTCAGCATACCAAGACATTTTGGACAATTTAATGCTCCCAACTTTGTGGGAACAGTTTGGGGATGGCCCCTTCCTGTTCCAACATGACTGCGCACCAGTGCACAAAGCAAGGTCCATAAAGACATGGATGAGGGAGTTTGGGTGGAGGAACTTGACTGGCCTGCACAGAGTCCTGACCTCAACCCAACAGAACACCTTTGGGATGAATTAGAGTGGAGACTGTAAGCCAGGCCTTCTCATCCACATCAGTGCCTGACCTCACAAATGCGCTTCTGGAAGAAAAGGTCAAACATTCCCATAGACACTCCTAAACCTTGTGGACAGCCTTCCCAGAAGAGCTGAAGCTGTTATAGCTGCAAAGGGTGGCCCAACTCAATACTGAACCCTACGGACTAAGACTGGGATGCCATTAAAGTTCATGTGCGTGTAAAGGCAGGCGTCCCAATACTTTTTTTGACAATATAATGTATAAAGCACCAAATCTTTACACTTCTATTAAATAAAATCAACAGATTCCTTCTAAATTGTATGTCAAACCACACCTTTTTTTTTTTTTTTTTTTTTTTTTCAGCTTTGAAAAGAATGAGGAAGGGTTAGAACCTGTTGGGTTTTTACTGCTATACTGGGCTCTGCTACAGAGAGTTCCTTCATGTATTATCATGGTGACAACAGTTTCACCAGACAGGAAGCAAGGGTACAGAAACACAGACATAAAATGCTGTAAGGGGTAAGGATTTTCACTTCCTATTTGGTGAAACCATTATCATCAAGGCAATAATTATTCTCAGAAGTAGGTCACCAATGACAGCCTATGTAATCCGCTCAATACAGGTATCCTTTAACAGGGGTTCTACAGAGATCTTTCATGCATGCGTTTGGTTCAAGAGTTTGGGCAACTTTTCCAGAGACCAGAATAGTAACCTACACTATATGGTCACAATGCGTAGAAGCCTGAACATCAAATCTACAATTATTATTATAAAGGATTTCTATAGCGCCAGCAGTTTGCGCAGCGCTTTACAAAAATGAAGGCAGACAGTACAGTTACATCACAATTTGGTACAAGAGGAATCAGACAATTAAAGTGGTTGTAAACCCCAACATATACCCAGTGAAGTGACTGGCAATACATGGAGTGGAAACAAATACTCCTACACAAGTTGCACTTGTTTACCTGCAGTCTTCTCATCTCTACATTTGTTCAAGGTAGCAGAATTTATACAACTTCTCTGAACTTTCAGAAAGCAGGGGGCTGAGGTTACACTCTGCAGAGCTCAGTGAGGAGAGCTTTGATTGGAGGAAGAAGAGGACACCCCCCCCCCCCATACAGCACACAGGAATAGAGCTTAGGCTGCCAATCACAGGCTGTGTTGTGAGCTGGAGATCCCTCCCGTCACCATTTTTTTTCTTGATGTCTGCAAAACTTGTCAAAAGTGACTCTTGCAGATAGCAGAGGAAGGAGGCAGCGGACTGAAATGACACTTAGTGCTCTGGATTGAGACAAGTACACACTATAAAGGGATATGCTTTGTTCATATTTCATGTCTAAAGTTTACAACCACTTTAATGGTCAACAGTATCTGGACACCCCTTCAAATTATTGAGTGCAAGTGTTTCAAATGAAGGGTACTGTTAATGCTACAACTTACAAAGACAGAACAATTGGAAAATTACCATGAGGCAACCATTTAGGGATGGCCCTTTTCGGTTCTATCATGCCAGTGCCCATGTGCACAAAGCTACCGCCATAAAGACACGGTTTGAGGAGTCTGGTGTGAAGGAACTTGAGCGGCCTGTACAAAGTCATGACCTCAACCCTACTGAACATATTCAGGATGAATTGGAAGGCAGACTGCTAGCCAGCTCTTCTCGTCCACAGTCAGTAAATGATAGCGCACACGTTCTTTAGGCTGAATGCACACAAATTCCCACAAACACTCCAAAATCTCGTGGACAGCCTTGCCAGAAGCACAGAAAGCTGTAAAGGGGGCAACTTTATTTTAATATCAATGGTTTTGGAAAAGAATGTCAACTAGGTGCGATGGTTGACTTGTATATAGTGCATATGGTTTTTACCTTACTGCAAATAACCCAACAGTAGAGCCTGTTTTCAAGACTCAAGGTTTATTTAAGAGGGTATATGTACCTGTTTGAGCTCCTGCAGAGCCTGGCTGTCCTCCCTGTGCTCTATGCTCTGCACAGCACTATGGGAGAATGCCCGTGGACGAGGGAGCTGGGCAGAGGTGCTGGAAGTGGGAACCAGGCGCTCTGAGGGCAGAACAGAGGAGGGGGCCCCATGCTTAGACTCCAGGAGCAGTCCAGAAGAAGCAATGTCTGAGGAACCTGGAGCAAAGCAGAAGAATCCATTAGGTACTTTTGAAAGTAGAAGGGCAAATCATTTGCAAACCTGCTGAAATGACAACAGAAGAAAAATTTGATTAGCAATCTCCAAACATGGTTAAAAATGTTGTCACTTACTCCTTAACATGAAGCTCTTACTGCACATAGAAAGGGGGGGGATCTAAATGTGAGTACATTAGGTACATTAGTACATTATATTTTGCGCAGGATCTTCTGCTAGCAAGAACCTGCATTCCGTTTAGAAAAATACACATATGACATATGTGAATGAGCTCTTACTCATCTGCTATACCATAGATGGTACGCAATACCAGAAATCACCTACAGGTGGAGATGAAGGGGAGATTTAAAAAATTGGACTTTTGTACTCAACGTAAAAATCCTTTTCGCCGAGTTCATTGAAGGACACAGCTGAACTTTGTCACAAATGGGACTCCGTGACTAAGTTCTGCTGTGTCCTTTAGTGAGTGATAAAGAAACTACATCGCTTCTCCCAGCCACACCACAGAGATCAAGGGAACATCGTTGCATTACTGTAATAGTAGTATGCAGAAGTAGCTGCAAAACGTTTGTTAAAGTCAATTTAATACCCAATTAAATTACATTTAGCTTTCTATATCACTGCCTACTTGTTTACACTTTGATTTTATGCCTTATGGCTCAGTGCTGCCAATTGCCTGCAGCCTCTTGCAGATACTTCCTGCCTATATACACTCGAGTGACGGCTGCACGGCATTTCTTAGGGTGGACTTTCCAACAGGGACAACAGTGGACTGCGTACCTCGAGTGGGAATAGCCACTCGTAATCTCCATCAGAAGCTCATGTGACACGATGACAATGTAGGAGCATAAATAGGAGATAAGGACAGAGCATTGACACCCTAGACTAGAGTAACGGTTTAAATATGGAAGTACATACATGGCTGCTGGGAGTAAGAGGAGGATTTAACAAGTAAAATATCGATCACTGCATTTATAAGCGCAAGTCATTTACACCATGACATTTGCCAGTAGCCATATTGCTTAAGTGGTTTCTCTATTCAGTATTTATCAGCGGTTTAATAGATCAATACCCCTTTTTATAAGTACATGAGGTTAGCATCTGCCTTGTAATCTTAGCAAGACCGCTGGTTTGTGCTTTGAATGCAGTTGTGTAGCAAGCCATTTGGGTTATGTGGGCACACAGTGATCGTGACGTGGAGTCCCAATATGGGGGCCGGGTGCAAGCTGGAAGATGCGAGATGTGAGCTGGAAGCTCTAGCTCCTGAGGACGTTGCTTTAGGATGACAAAACACGTTGGGCGGTAACTTCCAGTGATGTCACATTCAGTTCCTGATAGTTAACTCCAGTGGCCATCTTGGAAGTGGCAGAGTATACTTTTAAAGGGGTTGTAAACCCTCTGGGTTTTTCACCTTAATGCATTCTATGCATTAAAGGTGAAAAACCCCCTTTAGTGTAGCAGCCACCAGAGCCCCCATTTTACTTACCAGAACACTATCTTTCCGGCGACGGGGATGAGCACAACCTCTCCAGCCGGTGTCTCGGGTCCTGATTGGATAGATTGATAGCAGCACAGCCCGCTGCTGTCAATCAAATCCGATGACGTGGGAGCTGGGGGGCGGGTCCAAGTCCTGCTGTCTGTGTCTATGGGCACAGCAGCAGGACTCGGGAGCGCGCCCGCACGAGCGTCCCCAGGGAATCGCTTCCCCTTAGGGGCACTTGATGTGGGGGAGGAGTTAGGAGCACCACAGAGGGACCCCAGAAGAGGAGGATCGGGGCCACTCTGTGCAAAACCCTTGCACAGAGGTGGTAAGTATGACATGTTTGTTATTATAAAAAAACAAAAAAATAAAGGCTTTACAATCACTGTAAAGCTACACACATTGTCACACTAAAACTGAAGTATGCCCGAGCAAGGACCACCATGCCGCAACCAAAAGATATTATTTTTAGGAAAGCGGCAGATTTAAGAAGATAAACACTTTTGAAAGAACATGATTATGTTATAGCTTACATTAGATTTCAGTGATTGTGTTTAGATCTACTTTGCAGACAGTCTTATACAACAGTAAGTAACAGTTTCAAAGCCCATTTCTTATCTGCAAAAACTAAAATAGGCACAATACAAAGTATATTTTATTGGAACATTACTAAATGACTAGAACTGGTAGAAGATAGAAAACAGAAGACACTGCTTTGTAATTCTCCTTACCTCCTGTGGCAGCTGTAGTGCCAGTCTCAGACATACTTCGCTCCCTCATCTCTTTGGGGACCCCCCAGGGCCCCTGCATCACCTGCTTCACATCTGAACTGGACTTCTTGCGGTCTTTATTACACCACTTCCAATCAGGGTGAGCCTTGAAATGCGCTTCTTTCACCTAGTACATGGAAGAAAGCAATAACACTTTATTATTCCCATCACAAAAATTCTTCTCTGTAGGATGTCTGAATGTTATACAAAATGGCTTACACAGCAAGTGATCAGAGAAAGGATTTCAAAACCGCAACCAATCAAAGCAACCCGGGTCACCAATTCTGTATGCAATACTTTGGTCTCCAAACTGCGGCCCTTAGTTTGCCTTTATCTGGTCCTTGTGGCACTATTCCACCAACTGATAGCAATGATGGGGCACCATTCCCCCTACTAACACCAATGATTGGGCACCATTCCCCCTACTGACACCATTAATAGGGTACTACTCTCCTCATTGATAAATAGGGCACTATTCTTTGTATTAAAACCAATGAGGGGGGACTGATGCCTGGCCATTTTATACCCCCCACTGGTAACAGTCTGGCCTCCCTAATGTCTGAAGGACAATAAACTGGCCATTTGCTAAAAGTTTGGAGACCTTTGCTTTAAAGCATCCCCTTCCCTAACACCTCTAAAAACTGCCAACGCCAATTAAACGGTTATAGAAAAAATATGTTCACCTCCTTATTGTTTCATGACAGTTTATTCTTGATTTTTCCCCAATCCTATTGCTCCATCCACCCCTTGCTTGTAAACCCAATCCACCATTCTCAAGATATGGGTCATCAGACTTCTGCACCACGTCGTGGTCTGCACCAGATCTCACACAGTATGTTATTGTTTATATGTTGGCATGGTCTTAGCAACACAAGCCCCATTACATCAGATGACACTCATATCAACTTACCCTGAGGTCTTGCAGTTTACACACAAGAACTCCCTGGAAGGCATTGGGGAGGTAGCCTTCCCACAGGGATAGCTGCAAGGTCCTGGCTATGTCAACAGTGCCTCAGAAAAGCAGGAAGTGAAAATTTAGTGTGCATTCATACCTGTGGAGGAGGGGTAGATTCTGTACTGATAATCAGCGCATCGACTATCAGTGTAGGCCTTTCAGGGATGCCCACAAGTGCCAACCCGTGCCCACTAGGGATGCCAATCAGCGCTTGTCAGTGGCTCCTCATCAGTGCTGTCCATCAGTGCCCACCAATGCCGCGCAGTAACCACCAGAGCCGCATACCAGTGCCGCCTATCAGTGCTGCCCACCAGTGCCCCCTATCAGTGCCTCCTCATCAGTGCCCATCAGCGGAGGAGAAAAATTACATAATAAAAACTTTTTTTTTTTCAACATTTTCAGTTTAGCAAAAAATAAAAAACTCAGCAGTGATTAAATACCACCAAAAGAAAGCTCTATTTGTGGGGAAAAAAATTATAAAAAATTTCATTTGGGTACAGTGCTACATGAGCGCGCAATTGTCATTCAAAGTATGACATCGCTAAAAGCTGAAAATTGGCCTTGGCAGAAAGGGGTGAAATTGCCCAATATTGAAGTGGTTAAATTCAGTAAACAGGATAGGACTCCTCAGGCTGAATGAATAGTGGGGCTCCCCCTGCAGGGTGTTGTCATTCCTTCTAGTGAATTTGAGACACTGTAGGACACAGCAGTAACATACAGGTTGGATGGAGAAATCACAGCAACCAGCGGTGTACACGCTATGCCCCACAAACCCAGAAGCGTGAAATCCGATCAGTGCCAGGGCTGCTGTTAGAAATCACGGGGCCCTTTATAGTCTGTCCTTAGAAATTTTCAAAACCATAATTTCGCTACAAAAATACACAAACATCAATATTAGCAGACAAAAACACAACATAACTTCCAAAATTCCTATTAAATCTAAGATAAAACTGTACCGCATTGTGTGACAAACACGGAAAACCACATTGCGCAAAGCTTGTCACTCAAAAAAGAGCAGGAGCTTCTTTGGGCGAGAGGCTTTGTGTGATGCTGTTTGTCACAATTGTCACGTGATTCTGTCGCTTGACGATTGCGGCAAAATCGCACAGCGTTTGAGGTGCCACTAAAAATAAATAGCACATAAACATGATTGCAATGCCATTTGGAATCGCAGTGATTCCACCTGTGATCCCAAATTGCCAGATGTGAACAGGGCCTTTTAAATCAATTACAAAGATCAGTTCCCCTTGTAGTAGTTATAATTAATGAATAGATTACATATCAATTCTCAGCTTAGTACCAGTCGTATATAAAGCCGGACACTGGCCAGGTACACATGAACCTACCCAGCTGATATGGTGAAATCAAACCATGGATAATAATGGAGGAATGGTCAGGTAACAGGGGTGGATCCTCTAAGTGTGCCCATGCATTGACCCTCCTGTGTGTGTTCGAGCTGCAGTCGGCGGTAGGGAGAGAATGAGAGCCAGCAGCACAGCAGGAGGATTGGTGATGAAGGAACCCAGAAGGGGGGTGATCAGTGTGGCGGGGGGGAGAAAAGTGAATATATTGCAAGCAATCGCCCTGTTTTTTTTCCTGCAGAAGGGGAAAGACAGTGAAAGGGAGAGAAGGAGAAGCCGCTGGGCTTCAGGGGGAGTCATAGGCGATTTGCATAAGAAATGAGGCAGTACAGGTGGCATTTCTACCCGTCAGGTGCCCAGGCCAGGAGTATGTACTACCGCCTTAGTGGCCCAGCCAGGAGCTTTGCTACAGCAAAGTTTTACCAAAGTGGGCCAGTGTACCCCCTCTGTTTACATTAAGAGTTTGGAAGGGTGGTAGGGGGAATCTGACCTATGGAGAGAAGTTAAAAAAAAAAATAAAAAAAAGGGAGGTTTCTACTACAAAATTTGAGGATGAATAACTCCAAAGTGGCAGCAACTACAGAGGTCAGTAATGGGATGTAGTTAAAGTTTAACAGCTCGTTAAGAATATCTTAATTATTTTAATGTCAATGGCCTTGCCACAGTTCTACTTAAGTATGCAAGCCCCCACCCCCCTCCCATCAGCATATAACCACTTTGTTCTCATCACTCCCTGGTTTCTTCCACGTTTCAAACAGACAACCTGAGAGGTGCAGGAACTAAGAAGAGACTGGTTTATTGTGCTGGGGAGGAAAGGGAGAGCTAAGGGAACCTTTTGCTTTAGTCTGCATGGGTGAAAGAAAGGTTCTCTTCACTAGTTTTATCATTCCAGTAGACCTCCTAAGCCATGTTCTCTCCAGTACCTGAAATGCCAAGTCATGATACTTTTGCTTTTCCTTGGTCCCCAAGGCATACCACCACTCGCCCAGGATCTTGCTGACGGTGCGATTGTCCTGATTCGGATGGCGCTGGTGCACCAGGGCGCGGTGACGTTTACTAAAAATCATGAAGGCATTCATGGGACGGCGTATATGATCTTTTTCCCTCTGTCGAGAAAATGAATCAAAATACAGAAAATAAAAAAAAAGTTAAAAAGCATGGAAAAGAGATCTAGTGGTTTCAATTCATTCTACTACCGCCCCAAACGTTATGGCCTAGTACATATTTTCGGTCATATTTTTAACTAACATCAGACTTATGTAGCACAATGAAAAGTCGGAATGAAAAAGCAGATGCACATGCTCTTACATGCAGCTCCAAAACATCCTCTAGGTCAGGGATATGCAATTAGCGGACCTCCAGCTGTTAAAAAACTACAAGTTCCATCATGCCTCTGGTTGTCATGCTTGTGGCTGTCAGAGTCTTGCTATGCCTCATGAAATTTGTAGTTCTGCAACATCTGGAGGTCCGCTAATTGCATATCCCTGCTCTAGGTTATCACTAACACACTGATTTTCAGCTGCTGCTTTACACAAGTGATTACAGTATGTTCAGCAGTAATGCATTAGCCATGCTAATTTTTTTCTTCTTCTAACTAGCTATGTACCATAGACCAATTCATTGAACTTCCCACTTAAATAATGGCGATTTAGGCTGGGTTCACACTGGTGATGTGTGATGTTTGGGACATTGCATGTGATACGCACCGCATTGCTGTGAACATCACATGCGAGGTCTGTGAGATGCAAAATCAGCCATACAGTTTGTATGGCTAAAATAGCATTTGAGCCAAAATGGTGCAGGACCTTTTTTTGGTCCGCACTGGAATCGGATTGCATGGGTGTACAGACCCATGTGATCCGATTCCAGTCCGATTTCACAGTTCGTGCTGCGTTTTGCGGAGCAGTTTGGGGGCGTCATTAACTTTACATTGATGCCCGCAGCTGTTCACAGATGTCAGGGTGAACTGCCTGCAAGTCAGATGCGATGCAGATGAATTACGCAGGTTCACGCATCGCATCAGTGTGAACCGAGCCGAAATATAAAGAAAATTATTATTATAACGATCTAAAAAATAAGTTGGTGCCCTATAAAGTATGAGCAATAGCGGCAGTTTCATAGAACTTCCCAGAATACCTTGTTTGGGCTGCGCCCATCCTTTTCAGAGGACGAGTCTCTTTCTTTTGGCAGTGCACTAAGTGACTGAGTCCGGCGCTTCCCAGCATGCACTTGGAGTGGTATATCAGGAGGCCCAATAGAAAAGAAACTGAAAGTGAAAAAGAAGTACAAGTGATGAAATGGGAATGAATCTAAAAAAGGGTTGTATCCATCTGTGAAGACACTACCGATCTTACTTATTAAAATTGTTGCCCTGGACAAGCATCATTGGCTCCCACGGCTGCCAATCAAAATCAGTCAGCTAAGCAGATGAGAGAGGGGACGGGACCAGGTCATGGCTCCAGGTCTGAATAGATACATGGAGCTCTGACTCGGCACGTGTGAAGCTGCTGGCTGCAGGGGCACTCAATAGGAGGGAGGGGCCAGGAGCAGCAAAGAGGGACCCAAAAGAGGTAAGTAGAACATGTTTATTAAAAAAAAAAAAAAAAAACACGCGACTTTACAATCACTTTAAGGCATCTCCATGTAAAGGGGATTTACTGGCTGAAATGAACAGTAAAAGAAGACACTCCACACTACTTAAAGGTAATATTGGAAGGATCACAAAACTTAGTTTGCATAAAGAATACACATACTGTACTGGGGAAAGGGACAGGAAATTTAAAATGACACTGTTGCTGGGTTAACAAACGGGGAAGCAAAGAAAGTTTATATTCACCAATCCTCCACTCTTTGCCATCTTACAGAGTGATAGCTTCCTTACATTAGACACGCAGGAATGTCATATGCTGGCACCCCGTGCTATGTGCTTATAGCATCCGCTGCCCCTAAGTTACTACAGGACCCAGTACTGAGGTAGGGGTCAGCAGAAGAAACCATTGCACACTGGAGTATGCAAACGTCTGACACTCTGTTGGGTGTGGAGATTCTTCAGAGTGCTTTAAAGCGGTATTAAACCCAAAATCGAATATATTGCAACTTACCAATCATTAGATGTGGTGGCTGCATTAGTTTAATCCTTTTAGGTTTTTGTCCCTCGGTTATGTGATGATCCTGCCAGTAACACTCTTCCTGTATTAGAGTGCCTACAATCCGGATGTAGGAGCAACAGTAGGGAAACTTGGCAAGCACACTTGGATGGAGGGAAGCCATGCCTCCTGACCTTCAAGGGAAATCCCTAACCCTGATTAATCCCTTTGGACAGCAAAATTGTCAGTCTGGGGACAGGGTATTGTGGTGTGGTGACATGCAGCATGGTGCGGAGCACTGCATAAAAATGCAGCATATCTGCATTTTTACACAATGCACTGCAACCAATCCACACAGTGTTATACCACCCAGTTGTGACAACAGTGAATGAATATTCATTATTTTCACACTAAATCTCCTCCCCGCCAATCAGGAAGCGGGTCGTAAGACCCGTTTCCCGATTGTCCAAAACGTCAGGCGATCCTATTGGACGCCTAGTGCCTAGGACAGTGGTTCTCAACCCTTGTCCTCAGGACCCACCAACAGGCCAGATTTCAAGTATTACCTTGGGGAGATGCAGACTAGAATACTGCAATCACTGAGCAGCAAATTATATCCCCTGTGATGTATTTCAGTTATCCTGCAAACCTGGCCTGTTAGTGGGTCCCAAGGACAGGAGTTGAGAACCACTGGCCTAGGAGGAGGAGGAGGGAGGAGACGCACGGCGAAAGCTGCTGTGCTGGAGGAGAGGACACCAGAGTCACTGCCCACCACCTAGATGCGGTAAGTGCTGGACCGACTGGCAGACAGTGAGCGGGTTGGATTGGGGGGGGTGTTCAGAAGTGGTTTGCACCCCCCCCCCCCCAAAATAAAAAAAGAAGAACAAGCCACCAGCCACCACTGGTTTTCTTTATACGGAAAGTGTAATAATTCAGAAAAGGACCAGGTAACATGTTCAGTTTAGATGCAGATCATGCTCAGTGCAGTTCGTTTTTGACTTCTAAACATAAGGATTTATACTGCCTACCAGGGAATGCTGCTCATAATAAAAGCAGGAGTGGGCTGACATTACCTGTGGTGCGAGCAAGGAACCCTCACTCTGCAGTCTAATGCCCTCCATAATACAGAAAGACAATACACAAAGTGTAATCTGACTCACGCATCATCGTGGTCACTTTCCGTCTCACTGTCCACCCTGCGATCTCCTGTAGCGCCCTGTGGGGGGCCCTCTAAGTGATGCGACTTTCTGGGAGGCTCCTCGTTCGGTAGGGATGGTGCAGTTTCAGCGTGAGGGACTCCGCAACGCTCATCCTCATTGCTTGTCGCCGGCACAGGCTCGTGTGCCACAGAGGCCGATTCAGGGGGTTCTGAAGAACAGAGAAAATACAGACTATTCAAACTGCTCACATAACAAACATGGAGGTCATCACAGTATAAAAGTAACTTACCTTTGCCTTGGTTGGCTGCTCCTGGGTGGCTGATAGGCTGCTGACCCTCGCTGGGCTGGACGGAAGAGTCAGGCTGACTTGGTGCCAAAAAAGGAACCAGAGAGTGCCAAGGAAAGACCGCCACAGACCTCGGCTCTACGTTCGTCCATACTGAAAAGAATGAACATAAAAATGTGTAATAGGAGCATAAATGCTAAAAAAAAAAAAAAAAAAAGAACAGGAAATCACTAAAAAGCTGAACTTATGTTACAGGTTGGAAGAGGCAGGCTTATTTATGAGATTCCATTAAAAGAACATGAATAAAAATAAATAAAATGCATAGGTGTCATCAAATGTGCATCAACACACAAAGGAATTGACAAGCTACTGAAGGGGTTAATAGGTCACCTGTTGAGTTATCCATTCCCCTATATAACCTCCTGATAGTATAAGGCTGGGTTCACACTATCCGACAAAAAAACGGTCCGACTTTGATCCTACTTTGCTGTGTGATTTACGGTCCTACATAGGGTCAAAGTCGGACCGTTTGTCTGAACAGGGATCCGACTTTGATCCCGACAATGCCAGGCACCTTGTGCCCTGGGGATCTTGAAGGGGAACTCCATGCCAAATAAAAAAAAAAAAAACTGGCATGGGGTCCCCCTCCAAGGGCATACCAGGCCCTTTGGTCTGGTATGGGTTTTAAGGGGAACCCCCATGCCAAACAAAACGGTGTAGGATCCCCCCAAAATCCATACCAGACCCTTATCCGGGCACAGAGCCCCGCCCTGCCCCGAAGCATCCATACTCCCCATGTTGAGGGCACGCGGCCTGGTATGGTCCAGGAGGGGGGGGGGGCGCTCGCTCGTCCCCACCCCCTTTCCTGGCCTGCCGGGCTGCGTGCTCGGATAAGGGTCTGGTATGGGTTTTGGGGGGAACCCCACGCCATTTTTTTCGGCGTGGGGGTTCCCCTTAAAACCCATACCATACCAAAGGGCCTGGTATGCTCCGGGAGGGGGACCCCATGCCAGTTTTTTTAAAAATTTGGCATGGAGTTCCTCTTCATGATCCCCAGAGCACAAGTCGCATGCCAAAGTCGGATCAGTAAAGACACTGATCTGACTTTGATCCGACTTCAATGCCTTTCAATGGGCTGAAGTAGGATCAAAGTCGGACAAAAGTAGTACAGGAACCTTTTTCAAAGTTGGTCTGAATTTGAAAAACACAAGTCGGACCAGTTAAGACGGCTCTCATAGGGAATCATTGTTTTTGTGATGTAATGCGACTTGTGCTCCTCAAGTCAGTCAGAGAATCGGACTAGTGTGAACCCAGCCTAAAAGGAAAAAAAAAAAAAAAATGGAGCTTTGTATTTCTTTTTATTCTTTTCACTCCCTCTAACTGCAGCCTCTCCATTGTTTACATCCTGCATGCATGTGAGTGGGCAGGCAGGAACAAGAAAGCCCTCTACTATATCAGTACTGATTGACTGCATGCGATTTATGCGGGGTATACACATTTTGTTTTTTGTTCAACCAGCAGATTCCCACAAATACAAAGGATGCGTGATGCAGGGATCTCCCCCCACCATGCTACTGTATTCTGACCGGGAGGACTCCTCCCACTCCCCACCCCCTAGCAGAATACACAGATTAATGCTTGCAGCCATGGGCCTGCCTCTTCCCCGCAACCCTGGCGCGGTGGTTGTTGGGGGCGACTTATCCATCCATTTGAATGAGTATGGCTACTGCCGTTCATCGTGATCGATGCCGATTTTTATTTTTTGTGCTTTAAATAAAAGAACTTGTCAAAAAACGTCTCTGTGTTTTTATTTACTTTTCCCTTTTTTTTAGTGAATGAGTAGGGGTACATATTCATTCACATGAGGGAGGCTGGGATCTGGGAGATTTTCTGATTCAATAGTTACCACCCCTCCCCCAACCACCGGGCCATGGTGGTGTGGAAGAGGCCCTTAGCCAGGTATTGGTAGTTTTGGCAGTGTGGGCGGTGCCAAGTCCTGCTGGAAAATTAAATCAGCATCTCCATAAAACTGGTCAGCAGAGGGAGGTATGAAGAGCTCTAGAATTTCCTGGTAGAGGGCTGTGCTGACATTGGACTTGATAAAACACAGTGGACCAACACCAGCAGATGACATGGCTCCCCAAATCATCACTGACTGGAACATTTTGCATTGCATTCAGAAATCAAGGTTCCAGAGTCTGGAGGAAGAGTGGAGAGGCACAGAATCCAAGTTGCATGAGGTCCAGTGCGAAGTTTCCTCAGTCAGTGATGATTTGGGGAGCCATGTCCAATGTCAGCACAGCCCTCTACCAGGAAATTCTAGAGCACTTCATGTTTTCCTCTGCTGACCACCTTTATGGAGATGTTGATTTGATTTTCCAGCAGGACTTGGCACCTGCCCACTATGCCAAAAGTACCAATAGCTGGTTTAATGATCATGGTATCACTGTGCTCGATTGGCCAGCAAACTCACCTGACCTAAACCACATAGAGAATCTGTGGGGTATTGTCAAGAGGAAGATCCAGCAATGCAGACGAGCTGAAGGCCACTATCAAAGCAACCTGGACTTCCATAACACCTCAGCAGTGCCACAGGCAGATCGCCTCCATGCCATGCCGCATTGATGCAGTAATTCATGCAAAAGGAGCCCCGACCAAGTATTGAGTGTATACTATACAGTATATGGACAGACTTTTCAGTAAGCCAACATTTCTGTATTAAAAATACTTTTTTTTATTGGTCCTATGTAATATTCAAATTTTCTGAGATACTGAATTTTGGGTTTTCACTGGCTGTAAGCCATAATCATCAAAATTAAAAAAGAAATGCTTAAAATAGATCAGTATGTGTAATGAATCTATACGAGTTTCACTTTTTGAATCAAATTACTGAAATAAATTAACTTTTTGATGATATTCTAATTTTATGAGACGTATCCTGTACAATAGTTTATCCTTTTAAAACTGCTGCAGAGAAAGTACAGAGAAATACCTGTTGATCCGCTAATATTCCAATGAGCTACTAAATTCCTATATGGACCGACATCACAGTGCATTTGCTGCACTAAAATCTGAAACGGGATCATCAGTCCTGTCCAATGCGTCCCCGTGGACTACAGAACATCCTCATCTCCATTCTCTGCACTCCCTCCCCTCCCACACAATCCGCCTGCTATTTGTCCCCCTCTGCCGCTTTCCATGCTGTGAAATGGTTTACCGGAGTTGGTAACAACAAGAGCATTATTTTTACACAAGCAGGAAATCTAATTACTAATTTACCAGCACAGGGGGACAAATAGATGGCAGATTGTGTGGGAGGATGTAAACATGGAGTCAAAATGGACCTTCACTCAGAACAAACACTCAATTATTCAAATCTTCCCCCCACACAGCTTTGCAGGTTATTTTTTTTTTTGGTGGGTGGGGCAAATACCTCCATCAACGGTGCCCACTCCTACACCCTGTACTTCCTCATCCTATGCCTAGGCAAGAATTATGGAGCCCTCTACCCATCTACAGCCTCCTGGTACACCCAAGGAGGATTTGTGACAGCCTCCCTAAAGCCCACTGATCCTGTGCATGTGCAGCAGGGGGGCTGATGAAAGATCACTTAAAGCGGTAGTAAACCCATGCATTTAACAGGTTAAAAACCAGTCACATTTCCGGCACGTGCCGGAAATGTAATACTCCCATTGGTTGTGCTCTAAACCAAACTGTAAAACCATCCAATGGCTGGTGTCATAGCTGATCACATGTGCAGCATCATGGCAGTTGTAGATTAAACAGAGGCCAAGATGGCAGCTTCCTTGGCTGAAAATGATAGGAGGGTTTACTACCACTTTAAGCTGACCATACATTATACCAGGGCTTGGCAAATTTGCTTTGAATCTAGAAGTCAGCTAAAAAAGTTTGGAGACATTTCTTTTTCAACCTTTTGCCTACTGGTTACCTTTCACCCGCTTCCTACCCATTTTCAGCTTTCGCATTACGAATGACAATTGCGCGGTCATGCAACACTGTACCCATATGACATTTATATGATTTTTTTAGACAGATTGAGCTTTCGTCTGGTGGTATTTAATCACCACTGGGTTTTTATTTTTTGAAATTTTAATGAAAATTTTGTAAAACAAATAAAAAACCTCTCTTCATTTCTGTTATCAAAGTTTGCATCTTTTTTCTAAACTAATGTGCACTGATGAGGCTGCACTGACAGGACACCAATGGGGCTGCACTGACAGGACACGGATGGGGCTGCAATGATAAGGCAGCATTGATGGGCACTAATAGGTGGTCACACGGGCTGTCCAGGGGGTAGCAGGCTCTCAGGCTGCCCAGAACTGACTCGGAGCCGCAGTCAGAGCCAATTCAGGGGGGAACTGGAGCTGAGAGCAGGGGGATCCCCTGCAAGGTGGATCCCTGCAAGGTGGTGTCTGGCTCGGGGCCATTGCTACGCCCGTTCAGCGTTGCCAATTCCTGCTCCAGAGAGTCTCCCCAGACAGCTCAATCAAGCCTGCACCCGGTGGGAGGGAGGAGAGAGCCGCATACTGAATTCTTTGCGCTAGGAGCTCTGCTCCACCTCTGTCAGCTCCGACCCGCCCCTCCTAATACCCTACAGCCCCGCGTCTGCCCAAACCTGCGCTTCACCGTCCTGCCCCTCTCCTTTGTAATACCCACAAGTGCTGCCCCTCACCAGTCGCCACTCGGCATCAGAAAGCACACGTGTCACCTGCTGACTGCCCACCTATGCTAGCCACCGGGGCCGACAACAGCCAAGTCGCCAGGCCAAATTTTCTAGTCACCATGGCGACCTGGCGCCTGTGATTTTTATTTTATTTTTATTTCAGGTACTTATATAGCGCCGTCAATTTACGCAGCGCTTTACACACACACACACACACACACACACACACACACACACACACACACATATATATCTCTATATATTTATTGTACATTCATATCAGGGTAGGCCCTCAAGGAGCTTACAACCTAAGGTCCCTAACTCACATTCAATACATATATTAGGGTCAATTTAGACAGGATCTAATTAACCTACCAGCATGTCTCTGGAGTGTGGGAGGAAACCGGAGTACCTGGAGGAAACCCACGCAGGCACAGGGAGAACATGCAAACTCCAGGCAGGTAGTGTCGTGATCGGGATTCAAACCAGTGACCCTTTTGTTGCCAGGCGAAAGTGCTATCCACTACACCATACAAATTGAAATTGTTTAGATTTGATCCCATTTTAAAATGGTGTGAAGACATACATAGAATTTAAAGGGATGCATTTTTCTTGAGCTTTTCTGGCGCTAAAGGTGCCGACAATAAGTTCATATTCATTTAAAATCATGATATTAAATTAAAAAGTCGAATACAATACAATTATACATAAAACATTTTTTTTTTTTTAAAAAACGTTTTTGGCCAAAAGCAACCTGAATTTTCTGTTTCGGCACCAAAAATTTCCATTCGGTGCACCCCTAGTTTCAGTGAATCCAAGACCCCATACACACTATACAACTTTTGTTGTCCGTTTTCCTTTAGATTTACCAAAACCATGTAGAGCAAAGATCTGCCAGATTGCATACAAATTGAAACTCTTAAAGCAGAGTTCCACCCAAAAGTGGAACTTCCGCTTTAAAGGAAAGTGACCACCTGACATGCCACAATTGGCATGTCATATTTTTTTTGGGGGGGGGGGGGGGCCCTGTTTTCACAGGGTCCCAGGTCCACTTCCTCTCCTAGAGCCTCGGTTCCGGAAGGAAGTTCACCCCCCCCACTCTCGGCGATCTTCTGGGACACATCACAGGTCCGAGAAGATACGCCGGCCATTCACAAGGCACAGCGCGGCTCGCGCATGCGCAGCGGCTTTGAAGCCAAAGCTGGGTGCCCATAATTGTGATGCCAGCGCCACCGAGGGGAGGGGGAGAAGAGCAAGCCCTCGGATGACCACATCGCTGGAGCGAGGGACAGGTAAATGTCCGATTGTTAAAAGTCAGCAGCTACACTTTTTGTAGCTGCTGTCTTTTAACTGGGTGGAACTTCGCTTTAAGGTTTGACCTCATATTATATGGTTTTGGTAAATCTAAAGGAAAAAAAAATCTATAGAAAATTGTAATGTGTGTATCCAGGTTAAAGGTAAGTTGTACAAGAAAATTGTATACTGTATGGCCAGCCCAACCCTGAACCCCTGCTCCCAAATGCAAAATGGCGGCGGGGGGGGGGGGGGGGTGTT